>SJJU01003520.1:0-17206 GCA_012932125.1 Conopomorpha cramerella
GGCGAATAGAATACAATGTGTCACCACCCCAGCCCAACTTTTCCCGTCATGGGGGTCGTAAGAGGCGACCGAGGGAGCTCTCCAGAGAACGGCCAGCAGCGCTCTCTGTGAGTTAAACCACAACACCACTGCGATCGCCAACCCGCCTGCCAAGCGTAGCGATTACTGGCATTTCACCCCAAATGACGGATCTCATTGGGGGAGGCCCTCGTCCAGCAGTGGACGTTATGTGGCTGATGGTGATGAATCTTACTCCGCTACTCTCTAGCGGACACGTTATATGGGTTTTGTAAACTAAATCGTATAAAACACAGGGCCGCAATGTCTCTACCCCCTTCTGGGAAACTGATGGATAGTCTAATATACGTATATAGTCTAAGGCCGCTCAAATGCAAACGTTTGAAAATAAACACGAATAAATTAATTGACAAACGCAATACGGTGCCTAGTCGTCCCTATGATTGCCGAAGTGCTGCTTGATTTCACTACGATACCATTATACTATCCTAGTTGACTTATCTTATTAAATATTACTTATCGTATATCGTATTAAATGATCGGCATCCTTATCGTAAAAAAAATCGATCACCGGTTTTAGTCCGCCACCGAGCGGCCTTTATTAAGCAAGGGTATTATTATCGACTGCCAACTTTTAAGATGCTAAAAGGTTTCTGGTATGCTAGAACTTTTACTATTAAAAAGTGTGAAAATCGAGGGTCATTGTCAGTCAGTTTTAAGACAGCCTACAATTACAACATTAATTTCTTAAAACTTAAACCTTTATAATCTCAAGTTCATAATTGCCTATCATTGTTTATTTAGGCCCTTCAATTATTCAATTTCTACAAGAGCGCGTCCATTACAGTGATTAAATTCAAGAATCTTCAACGAAAACGAAAAATTCAAATATTAAATCTATCGAGCCATTAATAACGTTCCGGTACAATATTAATTCCATAAAGCTGATGCAAATCTGTGTTCCTTAAAACGATTATCTTTTATCTGAGCGAATATCGAACTTAATCTGAGCTTGAAAGAAGATCAAAGACACATTAGCAGCTTACCTCAATCTTCCCGCTTTCAGCGTACACTTTCAACATAAGCGGATCTAATAATTTGCCTTCGGGACATAGTTTCAATGTTCGGAGCCATCCGCCGGTCGCCACTTCCATTACTAAATTGTCTTCGGTGAGTCGCGCCGTCACCGCGGGGTTGGCTAAGGGCCCCGTGTACACGGACAGGTTAAGTTTAACTGACGTCTGAATCCAGTCAAATCTCAAAGGGGGTGGGGCTTCATTATCACCTTTCGTAGAAGCCGCACGCCTACTTATCGTCACAGGAAGATCACTACTCTTTATTAAGCTCTGCATAATTTTGCTCGGTGCATTTTTTTCGTCACTTTTGGAGCTGATTTTTTTTCGTACTGGTGTGATGCAGTTTGCAAGATTCTCCATTGATTTTCTTACTAGTTCCTGTGCTTTCGATGGTTGGAGACGGTCAGATTTTGGTGTTGATGGTGGGCCGAACAGTTCTTCGGCCGTAGGAAGGTCAGCAGTTAGTGGCCCTACGAGGCACTTGGCCAGCAAGGAGTCGTAGTTGACCCACGCGTGGACTTTGTCGAAGAGTTGGGTTGCGTCGATGCCCGCACCGCGCATCAGCTCCTCGGGTCCTGGGAAAGGAATTTACCTACTGAGTGGAAAAATATTTGACATTGATTCTTCTAACTGCCTTTGTTTTTTTTTTCAGTTACACGTGGCAGTAAATTACAATTAGGTACTCCATATCCATTATTTTTGTCACTCTCCACAATGTGTTCATATTTTCATAGTCACAGCGTCATTTAGAAAAAAATAACTGTAAACCATCGGAAATAACATAGCAACGACCTATTTAATAGTGAATCTACATATTATATTTGCAAAGGTTTTTTTATTCAATAAAGAGCATTCGAAAAATCCTTTAGCTATTTGCTGCATGAAACGCGTGCCTGAAAAAAGCTTCCGACTTTGTTTTTTATACTAACTCAGTGGCGCCCCACGTTTAAGCCTTCTGTGGACTTGCCAGATAAATAACTCGTTGGGATTATTGAGTTAAAAAGGGGCCGTAGGTTGTAGAGAATAAAGTTCAAAGTCATATTGCAGTTCACTTACCACCGGGATGAAAGGGTAGATAATGAGTGATGTTGTATACTCGGCCGCGGATCGCCAGCCAAGCGTCATCTGCAATGAGAATTTATAAACGCAAATCAATACAGATGTTCATTTCACTTAGAGACTTATTGAATCGTTTGAATGTATGTTTTTTTTTAATTCACCACATTTGCGTGTACAGAACTATGACCCTATTAGACTTCTTGCGGTACGATATACCATACATGTGGGAATTTGGAGTGTAATTATAACTTGCTTATATCCTAATCCACCAAGTCTCGTCAAAATTCGTTCGGTACCTAGTCTCTTTCAGTGAAAAAGTAGGTACTTTAACTAGATTAAGTAACTCTACAAAAGTTCACGCCTTTTAACCCAAAGCGGGGTTAATGTAGAGTAAGCAAATCGTTTTAAATCGATCATCGATTCAATTTATACCACACATCTACACATAATTGCTCATTATTCCCAGGAGTGAAGTTGCAGAGCGTCCAATAGTTTCCATGAATAAATTACCTAGCTAGTACCCTTGTGATTCGAGAAACTAATTCACTAAACGACTTGGCTGAATAAACTTTAAAATTAGGGTCCCACTAGGTACAAATATATGGGAGTAGTGTTTAACATTTACGTACTCAAACACGAGAGCTAATTACAAATACAATTAATCAAAACTTTGCGTTGACAGTATGTAACTTTTGCTGACTGACTTAGGCAAATAAGGCTAGTAGCAAAGTGTGTTTACCTTCGGTAAAATGTTCGGTAAATATCTACGTAAAAATTGGATTATTTTGACGACCAAGATGCTTTAGTCAGATATCTAGAATAAACGTAGCGTATTATTGAGCACTTTATTGATTAAACTGAGGCATAATATTTTGTTGGTAGGTATTTATTTAAAAGTAAGAATTTATGTAAGCGTACCACGTTTTAGTAATGAAAGTAGTAACGTGTTTTTATTTAAGTTTTTCAGCTGATAACTGACAGAGTCTGATAGCACGAGTAAACCGTAAGTTAATTAAGGATAAACCATTATGGTCACCACGTAATAGCAATTCGGCGATGTGCGCGCGAAATGACTTCCTCTCTCGCTCTTGGGCATGTGGGATGATAGAGAGAGAATTTAGATTTGCGCTAGCACCAACTACCCTCAGAAATAATAACAGAATACACGTACAGACTAAAGACCTAGTTACAGGAGCCCACTTCTAGCAGCCGACGGACCTCTCGGACTGATAACAGCGCACATTTCAAGACCCGCTCGTAAACGGGCGGCGAAAAGCCACCACACCCCAAGCAGCAAGTAAGTTACACCCGATGCAGTTTCTCCGCACGTTTTTTTAACAACAACGTATAGTTTAAGACTTACTTTTTGTATTATGTGTAGCCAGTTCGGCTCTTGTGACAGGGCGCACCCTGCCACCGACGCCGGTCAGATCCTTCCCGGAGTTGCCCAACCGGATCCAGTCCATCAGACTGTGGCCCGGCTGCAGAGCGCACTTGTTACGAGGATTGCCTGGCGACAAGAGAAGTTCAATGTTATTCGAATATTGACTGACAAGGTCTCTTTTTCCTTCGCTTTCGGTGACGGAAAACACCGTGAGGAAACCATAAGTTGTGTGAACCCTAGGTCACGTTGGGTAGTTATCAATAATACCTACCTCAGCTGATCCCTTAATGGGATAAACAACTGACATGATTTATAAAAATGTACATGTTAAGACATATGTACAGGTAGTCAATCAACCCGAATTTCTTGCGAAACAATATTCTAATATTAGCCAGAATTCATCAAATAAAACTTGAACAGAGTGACGTCTAAACTTTAGAGAATTTCCATCGAAGTTTTTATTAATTTTCTTCAGCAAGTAGAGGAAGACAGGAGATGAGTTTGTCTTCGTACAGTCACGGGAAACGTAACTTTTATTGCTTTTAAACAATAAAATAAAACTCTCTCTATATGTTTAATTTGCCATGTTTCTACCTAAGGATTCTGTTAAATAAAAAAATATATCGTTATCGTTAATCGTTAAACTTTAATAAAACGCAACCGTAACTTTAAAGCCTAATTTGGAAAGGAAAAAAGTCTCTCTAGGTGTTCCTGTGCATCCTCAAGAGCTTAAATAAGTTAAGGAGTAACTTAGCAAACCTATACAACAAGTGCCTCTAATATCGATGTCGTTTCGATTGAGGTCAGCTAGAATCCAACATTAATGGTTCTATTGTTCAAAACAGAGTTTATATCTTTCGTGGAACAATTGTTGGCTTTGTCAACTCGCTATGTCAAGTGTGTTTACTATGTATACTACCCTGCCTCTGAATTTGTATGTAACAAACCTCTGAATGTGAACTTTATAAGGAGAAAAGCTAACCGTAACATACAAAAAGCACAGTCGATCGAGATAGTATGCGGAGACAGATTTTTTTTCAGCATTGACAACAGTTGAAATGCATTCAGTAGGCTCTATAGAAACAGTAGACTTCGGCTTAGGCTTCTGGAGACAGGCGGTTTTTCTCCGGAGCTACTTCCAGTCGCCAAACCGGGTCTCCGTCCGGCACCTGGGCTAGCGCCGGCTTGCCGTGCAACCGTGGATTCGGTTCCCGCCCAGTCTACGCCCGACGGTCAGCGGTAAATGTTAAGTCCTTCTCAAATACCTCGTCATAATTCATTGTTGCTTCTCGATGAGGGTATAAAATACACCATCATATTTTTCTCCGTGTCCAATACTATCTTTTAATACTCAACATTTTGTAGGTACGTCCACAATAATAATTCACAGTATGAAAAGATTGATTGAAGGCAGCACCTTCTTCAAACTGGGTCGTGTGCAAACCTTCTTATGTGCAGAGTCGGACGGTTTATCCGACGCCGGCAAAAAACCGGACCGTGTTAAAACCGTCTCGTGGACATGAGCGCTCGAAGGGTATTTCACACTCATCCTGTTGGTATATACCGCTCCGACCATTAGTTACAGACAAACACGTGTGTGTGTTTATTTTATTGTATTGCTTTTATTTTTAAGCGACTTCAAAAAGGAGGAGGTTCTCAATTTGACGGTAATTTTTTTGATTGTTAAACCGTTTGTCTGTGTGAACCGAATCATCATTAACAATCATCCTTTATTTATTTGTTTGGAAGCAGGTGCTTCCCGTTTAGTCCCATTTAAATTTGGACCAGTTCCGACAGTGGCATACTTTAAAAATCCACAAAAGTCTTATTATATTTATCATATTTTACTGGTTGAAGTCGGTTCTTTTTCTTGAAAGTTATTTTATAACACCAAGATATTATTTTCCTGGTTCAGCGATTTCATTGGTTCATGTCTTTAAAATCTTGCGAAGTTTGACGTAATATGGCCATGAGGCAAAGGTATTTCGTACTAGCGAGATATTGAAATTGTATTGTGTCAAAGTTATTCTAGACTGGATGTATTTCGAGTTGGATGTAATTCCAGTTGGATGTAATTCCAGACTTAGACAAATAATAGTTATTTTCTCGCTGCTTTCGGGGAGGAGTTATGTTTAAGAAAAAAAACCCCGAAAAGAGCAAGTCCAAAAACGATCATATAATAAAATAATTTAATCCCTTTCTATTTCCGCTATGTTTGACAGATTGTTTTTTTTTTTAGAAAATTACTTATTTCATTTAAACAATAACTGTTGATGTTAAACTTTGCTTGGTTTCATTTAAGTTTCAAATAACGCTTATTAACACTTCTGGAAATACCATACACTAACAAACGTCATACTCGCATTAATTATAATTACTAAAATAACTTTTCGAATAATGTCAACTAGTTCGCCCACGAGAATATTATTTATATCTGTAGCGTTGTGGAAGTTTGTACACAACTCTCACTATACCAATACGAGTTTCAAACTGACTTCGTTAGACATTTTGTTTTGATAACTCGCTATTCTAAGTAAGAAACCGTTTCATACTAATTAAACTATAATAATTACGACTATATGGCTGCCGTGTGGTGACGGCGGATAGAATACATGTTTTACCACCTCAGCCCAACGCAACGTTTTCCGTCTTGGGGGTCGTTAGAGGCGACCGAAGGAACTCTCGAATGCACGCTCTCTGCGAGTAAAACCACAACACCACTGCGTATCGTAAACCCTCCTGCCAAGCGTGACGATTATTGGTTTATCACCCCAAATGATCATGGAAGTTTCACAGTCCATTGGGCGAGGCCCTCCTCCCGCAGTGGACGTCATGTAGCTGATGATGAAGATGGCAATAAAGCTTTACTAAACTCCCTGACATATTAAAAGCAGAATCCATATCAACTTTCAAAAGACGAATACGACACAATAGTCGAATTATTAGATTGTAGAACGTTTGATGTGATGTCAACGATTATTGTACATAAATGAATTATTTATATTGTTATTCTAGAAATAATTGCTTAATGTTTGCATACTAATGTTGGCGAAATGTTAAGGAAATTTGATTCTAATCTTAAAATGTATGATATGTGGTGCACATTTTATGCAAGTAAAGAATATTCTAAGTATATATACTACTACTACTGGCTACTTAACATGCGATGAAGGCAATGTGTGTGTTGTTGTAAAATATTTATTTATTTATTTATATATACATAATATTCTACTAGTATAAAACATCTGGCAAATGTAGAGATCGTGATGTAATATGGAACCAGGGTTCAGTTCAGTTCCAGCAGTTTTGCGTGACCGTGGAAAATTCAGGATACATTGAGCTTATGAGTTATTCCGATATATAAACTGCAGAATGATCCAGAAGCCGAAATGTTCTATTTCTGTAGACCATACTGTGTGCATTTCACCCCGAAAAAATAATGTAACAGAGTATTATTGAAAAACACTCATCGAGTACACATACATAGCGTGCCTGCTACTTTAAAAGTTACGACATACCCACAAGGTTTCCATCAAAATGCTTTTAATTGTTACAAAATCGTTGTGATATACGCGGCATTAATCAATGACGTCATCGCTTATATGTAGCGCATATCTCCATGTAGCATATCAGTTATTTAATACTAGACGCGGACTTTGACAGCTCAACTTCTGCACGTTTCATGAGCTCCTGGTACTTAGCACTGGTGACTCTCATCGTGACGTACACTTGAAGCGTATATTGGAAATTCAAGATGGCCGTCATACGATGGAATCTTTGGCTTTTCATCATTTATCGTCGGGAATTTATTGAGGGTATCTTACGACGGCGTAAGATACGGATATTGCGTCGCATTACTTAGGTTACTAGCGTTCCGGAATCTTAGGGACTTTATGAGGTGTTACCAAGATATATTAAATGTTCGATCTTGGTAAACTGTTTAAGGAAAAATACTTCCATGGATACTCAGCTAGAAATGTATTGTTTTTTTTAGGAAATATTGAAATATTGAAATATATTTGAAATATATTAATATATATTCTAAAGTTTTCCAAAGTTCTTGAAAAGTTTCCAGATCTTTTTTGACCTTTCTAAATTTTTTGTTTAAAACTTCTTGCCAAAAATAGTTCTCAGTAATAGTTCTTATAAAAGTTGGATCTATTCTTTGGAGGAGTCAATATATGAAATAGAGACATTTGGTTTAAGTCTACTACAGTCGTAGAACATAACGCCACCCATGTTTAGAATTAAAAACTCAAGTTTCTTTTCATAATATTACCAGCGCTGTGCCAGCCCAAAGATGTTCACTACCATACATATAGGCTTCCCACTGGCAAGTGTATTCAGAATATCATTCATTGAATTTAAACTTTATTCCCAGAATAGAACATCCTACACTCGAAATTATATAAAGAAGACCTATTTTCATTTAATTTTAAACACACAAAATATAATAAAGATTAGTAGGTACTTATTTTTTTGTTTATGATTATGTGTCACATGTACAATTACAAATAACAATTTACAGTGTGCAATAAGGACTTCATTCATTTATTCATTATATCGCATGTCACAACACAATTTATGGTTTTGATCAGTACGAAAGTAACAAGTACAATATTTTCTCTTTAGCCACATTGACAACTGTCACACAAAACCAGATAAGAAAATATGTTACTGAGACCCTGTATCGAAACCGTTACAAAATACTGTCCTAAACGGTTCGGTTTGATGGGAAGATTTGGAAATAATATGCTTTATACCGAAATTATCATGGGAATGGAATAAAGGCTAGAGATGCTTCGGGTATAGGATAAACACAATCACGCCTTTTTCTACCAAAACGAAGTATGTAAAGGCACGTGCTATGCAAATTCTGAGTCTATTTAACATAACGTGGGCTCGTAGCCATATGTCATACCTAATGTTGCGATTGCAGATAAAACTTTTTACCACCATCCTGTCTGGCGTGGTCTACGGTGGAGCACGCTTGACTATATTAGAAATCTAAATTATACCAGCGAAACAGAAGTAGGGTGAGTACCCACCAGTAGGTGGTGATGTAAAATCAGCGCTGGGACCGCTGTGTGTATCCACATCATTCCCAGCACATGGTGAATCAGAGCCCTTTTGCATTTGCCACGTCCAACTCGTCTATTTTCTATCTATTTCTTATATTGAATGTTTTATTATTGTGCTGTTCCTTCTCTTGTAATGTTACTTTGTATGCGTGACAAATGTGAATAAATAAGTACTACCCTGACCTGTTTTGCTCAAAGGCTATACCGTAAATATGGACGGGCTATGCTCTATCTCTTGGCAGCATCACGGCATGGTTATGTTTGGCAAGTGATGATTAGCCTCAGCCGGGATCTACCATCAGTATGACACCAGTAGTGCAATTCTCGTATTTTCGTCGATACTAAAAAAGTCTCAAATTAGTCCAAACTCTTTTGTTACTATCGTTCTCGTGTTACTATAGAATTTCAATAGTACGTCAAACGGCTCGGAATCGTCAAAGTGTATGCTCGTAAACAAACATAACTAAAATTACTCTTCTCAAACAAACGTTATTCTGGTAATTTTTTAACTCGACTGTTTAGTCGAGTTTTCGAGCGTAAGCTAAACCAAAACGTAATCGTGATCGAGCAAAAATTCGAGAATTGCACTACTGATGATCACCACTCAGGGACCACGTATGAGGTGATAGTTTGGGTAATTTCCACGGATGAAGACATCGATGTTTTCCTTGAATGTATGAGGATTAAATTTACATGCTATGAAGAAGAGACCCTGTGGTACATCTGGTCTCGAAACTACAACCTTGCGATTCCAAGTACTAACTATTGGGCCAAAGACGCCTTAACAAAAAGTTATTAAAGTCTTTCGATAAAATAATATTTACGACAAATATTATGTATCGCAACCGCTGGGTAGTCAGATTAAATTTATTACTATTTTAAGCGAGTTCAAAAAAGGTTTTTTTTTCAATTCGACCGTATATGCATTTTATTAATGTTTATTCGCGGATAACTTCGTCTTTTAATACGCGATTTTGGTGCTTATTTTTTTGTTGGAGAGAAGATAGTTTAAATATGATAAGGAAATGAGGGTTTGATGATGGCAGCCCATATAAACTGAGAAGAATTTTAGAGATAATCGTAGAGGTGACTTAGGTACTAGTTGAAGTCGGTTCTTTTTTCTTTAAAATTATTTAGCCTATTAAAAAGGTAACCAATATTGTGAACCTATGTAAAAATGTTGGAAATAAATTACCTAGTTAGTTAGGTACCGTCGTTAATTATTTTTGTGCGAATAATGTTCGCAATTTATTATCTCTATTCTGCGTTGTAGCTGAAACCTTCATTAAAATTTTGCCGATGAACATAAAACAGGTACACTGTGTTAATTAGTATACAAAAATGAACTATCATTTTTTGTTCGTTAAAGATTTTTTTAACCTTGATCCATTCATCATCAACTTTCATCTCCAACTGTAGATTTAGCATTAAATACCAGATGCTGGTCCTGGGGAAAAACTCTGCACCGTAGCGGCAAACGATGTGCATCGATGTTTTACTACGGACGACAGAAAAGTAACGAAATCAGCAATGCACATCGTTTGCCGCTACTATGACAGAGCGATGCAACTACCAGAGGGTAGTAGATTGAGGCCCCTGGTGGAATGTGGCGTGATTAGTACTCGAAACCGGTGATCATGTATGAAAACATGTATGAGTATAGATGAAGCGAAATGGGTATGTCAGAATCGTGACAAATGGAAATCTGTAATATCTTCCTACCCCTCTGGGAGACATTCGGTAAGTATTTATAATGTAAGCCGAAGTGTACTGTTTCAAGCAGTCAGTAGGCGTCAATGCCACCGGCCAAAAAAATAATTCCATCTCCACATACAAATTCAATCAGCTGAATGTGCTTCTCGTATGAAAAGTTCGAATATTTTTTTCGTCTGATGGTATTCACGTCTGCTATAATGAACTCAGTAAATGGTGTACAGGCAAAGTAGACTTCGACTTAAAAGTGTATTTCCGACTCATCCTGTACAATGGAGGTTCATCAAGGTTCTATTATGTTTACTAAAATCTAAAATAAATATCATTTGTCGAAGCTGTCGCGTAATGTTCGGGTACTTGGAATTAATAATCGGGAGTATTTAGGTTTGATACCGGCCATACTAGAAGTGTACTCTTGATCTTGTATTCAGAGCCTATGTCACTTTCTTAGCCGACTGTACGCTACGCAACGTTCATACGGTGAACCCGTATAATACTAGAAAGTGTTTCATTGCTACAGGCCCACTATCTACCACGTTTAATTGGTACGTTCGCTTGCTGAACCGTGGAAATTTGCTTAGCAAGTTCCTCAATCTGTTTCTTTATTGAAAGGAGTATAATGTTGGTTAATAAATACACCAACGTGTTTTAATCCCAAAGAGGTATGGGCCTGTTACCTACATAATTATCTAGATTTTCTTTATTATATGGGTACTCTCAAATATTAACGGTAAGGTGATAAGCAGTTTAATATTAATATCATCCGACCGTCAGACGTAAATCCTTAATGACCAAAATAAATTTCTACACAGCATAGCTTTAAAAAGCACCCTGAAAATATTTATATTTAATCCTTCAACTAGTCGAGCAAAAACGTAAAAGTTCAGGGCCCCGAGCGATGTTATTCAAGCTGAAAATGCAGGACGAGTTCAAAAAGCTTGGCGGAGTGTTAGCAAATTATTCATGGATGCATTAGCGTACTATTTTAAACTGTAATTAGACATTAAAACTCAGGTCAAGCTTTATACCAGGGGGAGACGTTTCCGACAGCGGATTTTTTATTTGCAGTAAGCTTTTAGCCTAATTATCTGAGAAGTTATGGGTTTTATCCAGCTCTTAAATAAATGTCTTGATTTATAAGAGAAACCATCTCTATACCTATTTATTTCTTATAAAGAAAAAAAAAACTTATGTTGATGTTTGTTACCAATACACGAATAAACTGCACGGATTTCGATGATTCATGACCACTGACCCTGATTATCATAGGTTATATTTTACGCCAAAAATCCAAACACTACACGATATAATGAGTATTATGTAAATACCCACATGTAACCCCATACCTACTAATATTATAAATGCGAAAGTAACTCTGTTTGTCTCGCTTTCACGCCAATACTATTGAACCGATTTAAAAGAACTTTGGTATATAAATTGTTTAGGGCCTGAGAAAGGACTTAGGCTATTTTTAAATTAAAAAAAAAAGTTGTAAATGATGTATTTTAGCAATGCAATGCGGGTCAGCTAGTACGAGTATATAACAATGTGTAAGTTCAAGCGTTTAAAGACTACGAGTATACAACGTTAAATAAAAAAATCGAGAAAGTCACCCAGCAACATATAATGTGGCAATCAGCTGATCGGTGAGTTTACATAAAGAGGTGATTTTTTTTTTCGTTTTTGACATACGGTTCCTCGAGGAAAATTGTTCGTTATTAAGAGCTGAGTTAGTTACTCGATTTCCACCAACGTTTTTGATCTAACTTTATAAAAAACGTTTCGTAATATTTCTGTACTTAAAAGTTTTGTACGAAGAAGTATTCTTTAGTACCTACAATTTATATTTTACAGCAGTAAATACAAACTTAAGTCATCAATAAGTCTCCCGTCTGTAATGCGTATTGGTTTTCTTCAAATTGAGCTAGCTTTAGAGAGTTGGAAAGTATGCTGCTCAGTTACGATTACTCTCGTTTTCATGCCGATATCTGACTAAAAGACATTTTTGATGTTACTATAACAAGAGAACAAATCTCTATAGATATGTACTTATCTAATCCACACTTCTTTATCGGTGATAAGCAGTTTAAAAAAAAGGATAGATACCTAACAAACAAGTGTGCACAATCTTAGACCATAACGCTGCTTAACATCAGACAGAACGGTGGTCAAAAGCTTGTTGTTTTATCTCAATAGGAAACTAAATTTATTTGATGTAATATTGTGAAATCAAAGCTAGGTTTTGTCATATAAAGACATTTTTGCTTAAGGGCGGCAGAATAGACAAATTGTATATCCGTGGTTGTCCAGAACGTTTGTACATTTTTTTCCATAACAGTACTAATATTATAAGTCATGAATAACTTGATAAGGGTAAGTTGAGAGTTTGACTACAAAGAGGTCGCTATGACCTTGATTGAAATGGGCTACTGTGTGGGAAAAAATGTATATTAGTAAATTTATAATAGATATAAGTGTGGGTACAGGCCCTCCTAGACTGAAATACACGGACCATAAATTGACATACACTGCAAGATACGAGCATGTATGAGAAAACAAAGGAAAAGGAGGTATGTCAGAATCGTGGAACACAAATTGAAGATTATAATCACGACATACCCCTGAAAAGTGTATTTATTTTCACAAAATGTTGATTATTATAGCTTGCTTGAATAAACAGATGAAATCGCAACAGGTTCACCAGTAACCAATTACATTAATCAAACACGATAATGATCACATTCGTGTGTCGTAAACGGTTCATACAAAACGTTCAGGGGGAAATGCTCAAAACCATTTAATGTAGATCTCTCAGATACAAAAAGTATCTTATGCTTTCACCGCTCAAAACAAGTATCAACTTTGACTGGTGGTTCGGTCAGAACTTTACGAATGGTATCTAATCCATTTATATCCTTCCCCCGTTGCTTACATAGGTACCTATAAACCTTCATGATTCAGGGGACAAATCATTCCGAAGCGTTAGATCGATGTAAAGACTGAAAGACGAATTTGTCACATCAAGGTAAAAACGTATTTTTATATTTTGTCAATTTGAAATGCACATGATTTGTTATGATATAAAAAGCAGTAGATTTTCGAATAAAAAAGAAAAACTCACGTCCGTAAAACTTATTTTATTTTGGTACACAAGATAAAGTTGCACAAATGGAACGGGTAGAAAACTGTAGAATTCTGTGGTCGATACCTCTTTCTATCTGCTATTGCAACAGTGCAGGGGCCTAAGTCTACCACATACTCTGGTAGTGGCATCGCTCTGGCATCATAGTGGCAAATGACGTGGATCCCCGTGTTACTACGGACGACAGTGAAATGAAAGTAACGAAATCAGCGCTACCGCTAACGCTACGATGCCAGAGCGATGCAACTACCAGAGTGTAGTAGAGAGTGTATTGGTCCCCTGGTTTTAAGGTTCTTTAAAAGTAGGTAGTACCAACTTAGTGTGTACTGACAAAAGAGCATCATGTCTTTGTCACATTTGTCCGTGTTGGCCCGAATCACACAGAAATCGCAACTACAAAGGTTCTGTCCACCCAACAAGGGGATTTATCCTGTATAGTACAAATACCTACCTACATAATATCTACCCGCAGAAGACTCGTAGATAATTTGGTCGTCTTCAACAAACGGGAGTGTTTACCCCGACAATTCGCCGAGACATCGCGTCGCCGCTCGTAATGACTGACTATTTGTTCTCCGCTTTTCTTAATAGCTTGTTCTGCCACTGAGAATTCACGATAAACTATTGCCCCTACCTATTGACCTTGCAATGTATGCACGTTTCTATGAATCGTAGCTCAAATAAAATCGGTTGTAGGATTACTGACTTGATCAACAGTTTATAGCATTAGTTCATCGTACTGATGTGTAGTAGATTTTGGTCCATAACTTCAGATGGCATATGAGGGTTATTTTTATCTGTCCCTTTTACTTTAGTGTCGTTTAACTTAGTATCTTAGTACCTACACGGTAGGTTCAGTTTTCTTCTTTGCTAGTAGATGATGGTCATCAAATAGTTTCAATGATGATAACGACCGCTTCATGCTTCAAGAACGTATCAGTTGATATGCCCTTTGAAAAAGATAATTGTAATTTGTATCAGGAATGTCATTGACAACATCGGTTTTCTAAAATAATATTGGGTTAAATGATAAGCTCCTATGGGGAGTTTCTGGTGATAGTTCTTCATTCATAATTCGTCATTAAATTATGCTAACACATTAAATATAATTAAAGTTAATATCATAATCAAAGTCTAGCTTACGCTAGGTATAGTTGATCAGGAAAGTATTACTAAAAAAGAGATGGTCGATTGTCATATTTCCATCCTGCGCGGAGACAAAAAATATTCAAATTCAAGTACTTTATTAGGTTCTCTGGAAGAAACCGCTCTGAGCGATAAGGTCCAATTTTTCTATTGTAATTTTTTAAGTTGGAATTTTGCATTTGTAATATGGAGTGAAGAATAAAGAGTAAATTAATGTATTATTTATTCTTCTAATTACACCATAATGGCAACACCACTTAAAACAAAGAAAGAAGCTATTTGTATCTAACTAAACTGTACTGTTAGTTAAGATATATATCTTTTGTTGCTTCTCGGACCTACGGTGAAATAGGGGTATTTAGTTTTGTTTATTTCCTTTATTATAAGCAAGCGTCCACGATCCTGCCTGGTGTTAATCAGAGATGTGGTCTACGATGAAGGATGCTTTCCTGTTCCATACTTTTCACTTGTCACTTGAAGGAGCCATACTAACATATATATAACATCTCGCACATTTATTCCAATACCGCTGGTTTTCAAAACGAGTATTGAATTGGTCTGAAAATACGCAACACAAAAATAAGTGTGTTTGTCGTGTGACAATTCGCTCAAAAACGATGGAGCACGATGAAGCAGACCCGGCTATTTCGCTAACAAGATTTAGCATCTGCAACGAACCGGCATCACTGGCCGGTTCACGGCACATCGCGGCCTTTCATACCACCACAAAACCAGACAATCATAAGCTCATATCACATACAATAGCCAATATACTAAGGGTCAAACGCGAATTGCTCGGACAAAATAAGTCGGCGAAAATACAAACGGTTCGCTTTGAAACTAAAATGGAACGGCGACGAAGCTGAAAACGTGATGGATTCCCGGATTCTGCTGTGTATAAGCTGCTCTTTGCGACGTGCGGCTTTGTAGGGTAGCTAACACTAGAACACACTGATGGAAAATAATGATGCCAGCGATATATGCGGCGATCCTAGGGATTTAGGGGGTACAAAATATTATTGGGCGGACAGTAAGGCTTGCCACTAGGAACTAGTGTCCTTACGGTTTCAACGTTCAGCCAGAATGCGGATACAGGAAAAGTTTAATCCTTAGTGGCCACACTCCTTCTAGTCTTTTAATACGTCACTCTGATAATCATTATTAATTCTACTATAAATCAAGTCTACGAATCAGTGCATGGTTCATCTTTCTTACCGTCAGAATTATCATCATATTCAGAAAATTGGTGCTCACCCATCATCATCAGCCCACTGACGTCCACTGCTGGACATAAGTGTCCCCCAAGGCGCATCACAATGATTGGTCATGTGTATTCATGAGCCAATGGAAGTTAAGCGTCTGAACCAAATCGTAGGACCACCTTGCCTCATTATTTTCTGAAGATTGTGAACATTATAAGTGATCGTTCAGACGTCAGGTTGTTGAGTCACTTATCTGTAGTTTCGGCGTAGCTATTATTCTGATTTATAAATAACTCGAATTCGGTGCCTCATTATTTTCTGTAGAATAGGAGTATTCAAAATGATGTGTGTTATTTAGTCACTTGTCTATAAAATAATAAAGAAAATCGTGAAATAAGCAATGCGCTGAGTCCACAGCTTTTAATTAATTAGAATTCCAAAAATATATGTTTTCTGAGTCAATGTATAACTGAGGCACGCCAATAAGTGGGCAATTTATATAAACTTGACTTCAGAGTTATAATGGCTTGGATAGGTCCTTACTAATTACATGTTTGAAGGTTCTCTTCAGTGTACTTTGCAATCGTTAGTCGAGCACAGTAAAGTTCGATACACCGCGGATTTGGTTTAATGAATTAAACTGTTTATTCTTACAGAAACAGCATTCCATTAAACTACAGCAATTCTATTGCAATAGAAGTGTTCCCGAGTGAAAACAGACGCGAGTTTAATGTTGGTATGTCATGCGAGTTAAGTCCCAGGCGAGCCCGGGGACTAATATCTCATTAAACTTCGACCGTATTGCAGGTGTGCAGTTAGTTTATGTAGTGTTCGATATCTATGTATGTTTAGAGTCTAGGGGTCTAAGTCTATTACACAGTACATTCTGGTAGTTGCATCGCTCTGACATCGTAGCGGCAAACGATGTGTATTGCTCATTTCTATACTTTAATTTCACTGTCGTCCTTAGTAAAACAGCAATGCACATCATTTTCGCGAGCGATGCAACTACGAGAGTGTAGCAGACTTGGCCACCAGGTATTTTGGTTAAATGCATGCATGGTAACCATGATTTTGTAACTGTACATTGATTACGGATTAAGCTAGATACGAAAAGCTTTTAGGCACACATCGACTTTGAACTAGCAACAAGTCCTATCTGACCTTAAAAGTTCATGCCATTTTTAAAAGAAAAAGTACTATCTGACATACATAGTAATACTAATCAAACTCGTATCATACTGACGGTTTAGATAGGACGTATTGCCAGTTCATAGTCGACATTGCATTCATACTTGATTGTTTCATGTAATAATTGCGTGTAAGTCGTGTACAATTACATACGTATGTGTACCTATACAAAATATATTAACCCATGCTGATCT
>SJJU01003521.1:0-30272 GCA_012932125.1 Conopomorpha cramerella
GAGAACATCTTCTGTTTTTCTCGATTAAAAAAGGTAGAGACGGTCCTATTTATAGTCTTAAATGTAGTCAAATAATATGCTCATACCAGTTGTCTTGGCTAAATTATTACGAATTACTATTCAATGGTCCGGTTGGTTTAGCGTCTGTGGTACAGTTAGTCCGGTCTTGACTTGAAACCGGGAGGTCGCGGGGTCGAGTCCGACTACTGGACGAGTACCAATGGGACTCTTTACAGCCTATGTACGCAACGCAACGCTTGTACGGTGAAGGACAACATCGTGATGAAACCCGCACACCACAAGGTGTGTGAACCCTATAACGGCGTTTGGCTCACCCCTTATCACGTTTGGTTAAATGCGCTTGGTGAACCGCGGGCATAATAAATATGACGCTTTGGGGCGTTAACAATAACATATTGCTTTTTCTGACAAATAAATGTAATTATGCTGTATAACTACCTTCAATTAGCTCACCAATAATATTGAAAGTATGGACCGTACTAGTTTACGGAGACTTTTTGCATTTGTACCTGGCGAGAATGTAAGTACCTCTGCCTACCCCGCTTTGGGATTAAAGGCGTGAAGTGTGTGTTTATTATTTAATAATATCAACAGTCTTTTGTACATGTCAAAGAAATGACAAATGGTTGAAAAGGAGAAAACTTACACGTTTCATAACATTTGTTTACATGTAGTAAGGGGTTAAAATTATGACCTTAGTGTCACTTTCACTTTGTTCTTGTTCGTACGTTATTTGTCTTCTGCCATTTTGATCTTTTCTATATTATATTTGGTCGATCACGTAACGTATTATAATTAAAATCTACAATCCATAGTAGTGTCAAGAAAATGTAACAATATTCATTAGGCTTATATATAGGGAAATTGCAAAAAATGCACATTTCAGGCATAGGCGCATTTTAAATAAAAGCCTGAATAGCCTGTCACCGATATAGGATTCATGTAGGTACATTGTGGTAAGCAGGCAGGTTTCTCTTTGGGTTTATCTTTCACCCCATGAGCATTGGACAGCGTACATAAGCTCTAAAATGAGCCAAATTAAGCTCTTGATGCAAATATACAAGGGTGATAAATGTCTAGCAAATCTTTGAAAGTCCCTTTCGCGTCCGTGATATCCCTTAGATTGTCTTTTGCGATGTGCATTGAAGAAAAAAATGCAGCCAAGATTTGCTTTTAAGTCACAAACCAGACCTATTGCCTTACTACTCAGTATACAGTACACGATCAGCTGTTGCTATAGGAACACATTATATTCATTTCCTCCTTGTAATAGAAATCTTTTCCGATCTCATCTCTACATAAATAATACTAACAATCACTTGTACCGTGTCACACAGCATCGCATCGATCATAGTAGATGTATCTGTGAAAGCCGGAATATTATTGTTTGGTACAAAATACCTAGCAACTCTCACAATGGGTCATGACAAACTGTTGAATTCCTTTCACGCACTTAGAAATTTTGTGGTCACCACTTTGACCGCGGCGATCTCATTTCGTCAAACAATTGTATTGACAAATGAACATGCCATTTTGTTCCGACGGCGGCGAACGAACGACTTGTTACGTCGATGTACAATGATTTCTATGATCTTTACCATCTGTTTGATTTTAGAGTTCAAGATATAGTAGATCGCATTCTGTGTATAGACTTGAATGTGTACTTTGGATGTTAGCAGTGATACTACAGCACTAAAACCAGAATGAAATGATCTCGTATTAGTACAAAGAGACATATTAATACAGCTCAGCATAATTTAAACTATGTTTGTAATCTTTTCTCCTTCTACGTGCAATGTAAGTACTTACTTTTACTTTTTAAAGATATATGGGACTATGTTCGCACGCTTGCGTTCAACAATACCACGAGTTGACTTTTTTCTTTAAGTTATTTTTTACACTTCGACTTGTTATGTAGCCCTTTGAAAAATGAGAGAGGAGGTTTTAACGATTTCTATTTTTAGTATGTATCTCGCCAGGTACAAATGCAAGAAGTCTCCGTAAACTAGTACGGTCCATACTTTCAATAGTATTGGTGAGCTAATTGAAGGTAGTTATACAACACAATTACGTTTATTTGTCAGAAAAAGCAATATGTTATTGTTAACGCCCCAAAGCGTCATATTTATTATTGTCGATTAATATTATGTCCTGTCACAACCTATTTAATTATCTGTTTTGTGAAGTGGCTGAACAGTTCGCGCATTTGGAACACCGAAAAATTGTTAGCGAAAACATCTGGAGCATTTGTTGTTCCTAATGGAACATTTTCTACCGTCTTTTTCATTACGTTAAAAAGAAAAAAGAGTAGTATCGACTATTCCATGTAAAAATAAAACTAATTCGAAAAATAATCCAATAAATTAACCTTTTTCTTTTGTTCCTTCGTGAACAGTTATTGATATAGGTATTCCTAACCACGTAGTTGTCGGCGTTTCTCTAGGATTCTTTATTCTACTAGGCTCAATGCTTGTGTGGATTTTAAAAGAAATAAGCATTATTTCTTAATATAGTAGAGTACTATACATACAAGACTTTGTAATGCATTTGGACTGCACCGGGTTTGTTAAATTCATATAAAATGCGCCGGATGAGGTTCCACGAAGATGCTTCTGAAAAATTAATGCTAGCAAACTATCCTCCCAACTCTATCACTGGCAACTGAATCAATAAAGACGTAGTGCTGAAATAAAATGCAAGAGGTACCACCAGAACATCAAAGTAAATTGAAAATTTCATCCGATCGAAGTGCTCCACTTGAGATGCTATCTGTGTCGAACATGATACCCATGAAGTTGTATTGAAAATACTTTTTTTACGAACACTCCCCCTTCGAAATACCATAAAATAAAGATTAACCTGTGCCCGCTCATTTTCGTAAAACAACCTGTTTTTGATCTTATATAACACAGTTACGGAACAAAAGCGTATAATGGCTTTAGATTTCTCGTGAGCAGCGAACCCAAAATTACACGTTTACTCAAAGAAAATACATAATTTTCATGATAGAGATTTATGACCGTGGTCTGGCAAAAGAGCAAAATATTCCTTTTTAAGTCCTTGTTAAATCAAAGTGTCTTTTCTCACAGCGAAGACGAGTTTTTGAGCATCGACAGTATTTTGCCAAAATATATTACAATCGTTGTTTTTCTCTGCTCAAGGACTCGTTTTGCCTGTTATTAATTTATTCTTAATTAAACTCGCGCGCTGTGTTTTAAAATTTGCTGACTTTAATTATGTGATAAGTGACACTATAATATCACACATTCGATAAAATGATAAGGATCTGAATTATTTTATTGCCACGATTTGAAATGCAATATAAATATTTGGATTTGAAAATAAGAGATTTCACATAATGATAACGAGCTTTTGGTCCTTGGCCGTTTGCACGGTTACTGTTTCGACGTGTTTAATAATCTGACGAAGTTTTTTTTTTTTTAATCACTATGTACAAGCGTTTGACCACCATCCTGCCTGATGTTTTTTGTATCTTCACTTCCTAATAACGAGTGTTATTCTTTAGCAAATGAAAGGAATGTTTTCATTACTATTTTGCCCTTTTCAATTACACCTATCATATAATTTGGACCATCGGCATAGATCTCAAGTACCTAAATATTTCAGTGGAAACTAATTAACATACTCTTAAATTGGTAGTAACTATACATCTTGTTATCAACAAGATCGATTTCTAATAAAAATGAATAGAACCTTCAACCTCATTTCGTAGTCCGTTAACTGACACTTCTCCCATTTTAATATCGTATTTGTACACTATAAAAGTAAAAGTTCCGGCGATACGATAGTGAAGATAAAATTTGGTACCGCCATCTGATGCCACCTGCATTCGTACGTTTTGTATGTACAGAAAATTGTGGCCCTTATTCTAGTCCCAGGAGAGCATGAAATCCGTTGATACTTTTTGTTAAAGGAATACTTTATTCGGCAATCTGGTATGCCACAGCCATACACTTTAGGGGCTGCCAAGTTACTCAGACTACGATGATACTATAAAAATATAAATATTTTATAAGGAAGGGCGATATATGTTTTGATAAGTATCAAAAATTATTAACACCTTGTTTGTTTGTAGACTGCATCAGGACTTTTTATGCCTTTTAAGATTCCCATCTGCTCCTTCCGATCTTCTAATGAAATCATTGTGATGAAATCTATTAATCACTTTTATTAATGTTTTTTTACACTGCACAAGTATTTATTAAAAGCAGTTTTCTATCATTACTTACGAACATCTGCCATCGAAATATGATAATTTACTTACCTGTAATACGACATCACTGTACATGTACATATAGGGTTCGTTTAGACTTTACTGACAATTTTATGAAATACTAGCTGTGCCCGCGACTTCGTCCGCGCGGAATAGTGTCTTCGGTGTCTTTAATAATTACGGCGAAATATTTTACGAATATGATACATACGCTGTTTCACATGTTGTAAATACTTCTCCATTTTGGCACTAACATTAATTTTGTCACTATTGGTTTGAGCATATATAGAGGATGGATGAAGGATAGCGGAAGGTAGCATGAAAAGTCGTTCTCGAAACCGGAGATCTTTATTGTTGACAAATTTGTGTTTTTCCTAAAAATCAGACTACTTTTTATATTTCTATAAAAGAAATATAAAAAAAAACATAAAACAAATTGCCCCGTGTGAGGATTCGAACCCCATGCGTTCACTTCACATACAAATAATCCACCTGTATTTGAATTCACATTTCACAGTTTCATTTTAGATATTACGTGCATTTTACCTATCTAAAGTTAAGTGTAAATCTTATTTCAGTGTATAAGGTATCGGCGTGCCAAATTTCATCAAAATCTGTCCAGCTGTTTTAACGTAATTCGCGGACAGACAGACAGACATTTTTTTACAAAAAATATGAAATCCGCATTGAAATTGAAAATTGAAATACTCCACCGGTTTTTTTGTAAAAAGAATCAATGTACAGTTTTGGACCGTGAACTGTTTTATTATGTATAAGTATAGATAGATACGTAGATACTAACTTACGTAGACATGTTCAAAATGCAGTCATGTCTAGTAAAAATATTTAGAACGCGGTGAGGTCATTTCTAGTTTTATAGGTAGGTACTGAGTTTTTGCAAAAATCTTGATACAATGAAGACTATTAATTCTGTGTCACGTCGCATGTTTAGTAACTATAAAAGGTACATACTAACGACGTATGATGGTACCTAAAGCGCATCAATAGCGAAGATCAAGTTCCGATGGGCTGATAAGGGATCACCCCGTTTCCGACCTCTCCCATACACAGATTAGATATAGGGACCGGTTAGTATACGAAGCCATAACGAATAATAAAATAGGTTGAACTAGCAGACGAACATTTTATGAGGGCCTACATTATAAAGTACGCTGGCCAGTCCTATGTACGTGGGATATAAAAACTAATGGAGTTACTGTGAATTGGATCTGTTTACTGTTCCAATTTTAAGAGTATTTCCCTGTTCCTACTCTTTTTTTTTTCGTTTTAAACGTGACCTAAAGGGTTGTACGTTTACTTCATTGGGCAATCTTTGTGTGGTCTTGAGAAATTAGTAGGTAGTGCGTGGAAAGTTATTGCGTCCCTTTTGAATTTACAATCTTTGAATGATCTTTTCTGGTGGAGATGGGAAAGTCACTTTTTGATTAGTAATAAAACTTCATCTACAATTTTAACTTTATCCTTCTTGCTCTATATAATTTTCGAATTTTGTACTTTTCTGTATGCCCCAAACCAGGAACGGACTGCAAGTTGAGAACTGGATAACTAAGGATGCTACAGCATACCCCTTTTATAACAGGTACGGTAGTAAACGATAACTCACACTGACAACAATGGCAAGATCGATACAACGCTTAGTGTCGGATTATGAGCCATAAACATACAAAAATATTTCCTATCAAGTTTACGATCACAACACAACGATCAAGAGTGTGAAATAAAAAGCAAGGCTGTCCGTCCATCATTTGCATTATTATTATAATTTTCTAAAAAGGCAAAGGTTGACATTTATTGATTTTAAAATAGACTCTTCGATTTTTTTTATTTCGGGCCACGTTCGAAACTCGTCCGACGTATGACACATCCTTCGGATGCCTCGAAACCTTCGCTTCTATATGTCATATCGAAATTATATGGATATAAATACGTGTGGTTCGTTCGACGTAAAAAAAATACAAGTGTTCTGGAGCACCCGCTAGGCTGACAGCGGTTTTATCCTTCTCTTGACACAATCCTTAGATGGGATCTTTTAGACCAAAAATGCCGATGGAACTACAAACGGGAATACTCGTGTCATAAAAATGAAATGCGGACGACTTTTTGTTGATACTATTAGTGAGTAAAATATTTCTGTTATTAGGACAATTTATGATCCTCGCTCCATTAAAAGGATATTTTATGATGTATATTTTGTTATAGTTGAAGGCGGGCGGTTTGAAGCGTTCTGTTGTATTAAGAAACATAAATGAATAATTTAAAGGAGTGGTATTTTATATTGGTTGATTTTCTGAGTATTTGTTATGAACAATGTAGTGTTTTATGAAACCTAAAAGAACAGTAATAACAGAAAGATTTTTTCAAGTATTCCAGTTTGCTTAAGAAATTACAAACATGAATCTTTACTCTCCCAAAATATTCGACATAAACGAAAATTTGCCTGATGTTCATTTCAAACGATTCACGTAATAGATACCCATGTATTTTCTTTTATAACATGTTCTTATTCAAGCTAAGGGTTAAAAGCCCACTTCATTTCTTGCGAGCTTTGAAATATGATGATATCAAACAAATCTGTTTTGACTTATTTTTAAATTAAAAAGCGTTTTTATTATCTAGCCCATTTATCTTCGTCCTTCTTCACAACCTGTGAAAGCAGAGAAAAAAACATTTTGATCAAATCTAACGTGACGTTAATGCTATTTGATTATGCCAAGAATCTTGCTGTTTTACGGAAATTTTAATTTCGTTCGTAGGCAAAAATAAGCATGCTGTTATTAATTAAAAATAAAAATGTAGAAATGAACACACTCCTAATTAGTTTTACGAGTTATTTTGTATTTACGAGATGAACTAAGTTAGCAATTAATATGAAACTGCTTATTGTACGGTAATATTCTATTTCTTAATTATCAGAATTGTAACGGGCTGAAATTGAAAATAAGCCAACCAGCACAATTAATTTGTAATTCCAATTCATAGCGAAGTGAATCAGAAGATCGTGATGAAACCAGCACACCATAGGTGTGTGAACCCTATAACGGCGATGGGCTCACCCCCTGTCACGTTGGATTATACGCTTGGTGAACCGTGGGCTTTTGCTTTAGCAAGTGCCTCTGCCTACCCCGCTTTGGTATTAAAAGGCGTGTAGTGTATTTTTTTTGTGCATTAGAAGAACGTACCCATAATGTAAACTAAGGACACGGTATCTTTGAAGAATAAGAAATATTAAAAAATAAGACGATACGAAAAGTAAATAAAGACTCTGTCTTGTTTGCTCGATAACTTGTATTGTAAGGAAATCATCACGAAGTCCGAAAAGCCAATACAAAACGAAGTTCACGAGATAATCATATGGCTGAACAAGACCAATCTCACGCGCCGCTAATAATATGGGCCCCAAAATGTTCCAGAGAGCTCGAACTGGCCACCTGATTACGGACCTTGCTTATTTCCGACATCGCTTTGAAAACCTACGATGGTGATGATATCTTTACCTTGAATAACGTGGGTTTTGAGCTCGAAGTTTCGTAATTTATTAGAGGTATAATATATTAAATTAATTATGATGAACTCAATGTTGATCGTAGTCTTAACGGTAACGAGAAAGTTTGATTGGTAAAATAAAATTTAAGTTAGTTAAAATAATAAAAACAAGTAGCAATTTTTACGCAAAGTTTTATGTTACTAACATTTTACAGATAATATGGAATGGGTCGGATCTGTGTGTTTTTAATATTTCTGAAACCTAATGATTCCGAGAGGAATTGTGTCTGACTTATTTTATAGGTACTTAAGATTTTATTGAAGGATGGACTGTCAAGTCCTGAATATTAATTTGGGCCAGATACGACTAAGCTCCGAAACTTCGAATATACTGACGACCTACTGAGGCGCATTAAGCTACAAAACGAAAACCGCAAATAAAGCATAATATCATTACCATAATTATATCCTACTAATGGTTATACGTAATGATAAAGAGCGGAATCTTTGCATCAAGAAAAGTCACAATAGGTTCTGGTTACATGTTACATGTCACAGTCGAAATCCAAAGAATAGTACAAAATATCAGAGAGGAGGTGAATGCGATGACTATCTTCTTGTTGAGTGTTTTCAATAATACACCTTCGTCTGTTCTGACGTTTGAGGGTAGGCATGACTCGGCAAATCTAAATAAAAAGTATGCCTTTTTCACTACGATTGATTCGAAAGAGCCTGCTAATGGCTCCTTGTTTTGTTTGAACGAATGCCAGATCTTTTTTGGAGGGTAAACATTTCAACACAGGAATTTAATTCAAATCACTTATGGATAGAGTGCGGGTAGAAGACTAACGGAAGAATCGAACTTAATGAACTAACTGAAGCAGAGTATGACTTGGCTTAAAATACGATTCGTGTATTATAAATGGTAGTGTGATGTGATGATGCACAAAGGGTCACGAAGTATTTCTGTTTGCTTGTAAAAGATGAACTGCTTTCGGCAAAATATTCCAGATGTTCTATAGAAAATTGCAGACAGTCTGATATAAAACTATTATTTTAAATAAGAATCCGGTTTTAAAAACGAAGCATTGTAACAAACGCCTTCAAAAACTCCCGACGTATTCCGTCATTATTTATATTGAAAAAAAAAACACAAGGTGAAAACAATTTATACCATTTGGCTGCTACAATTCAATCCAATTTATATTTCAACATCGACGTTTTAGCGGTTTCGCCCATAAATCGTACAATGCTTACAAATATTAACATACAATTGGGCAATAATCATAACAGTTGTTAATATGAAAAAAAACTTATTATTTTAGAGTCATTCCACAATGTTATAAACAATAGTTACTTTATCCAAGGATACCAAACAAAATATATCCAGTTGAAGAGCTAACAGTTTATTAGTTGGTAACTATAAGAACTATAAGGATGTAATAATAATGGTTTTATAGTAATATGAATTGCAATAATATTGGCAGTAAAATTTATGCCGGAACATTTTGTATTTTATTAACTGTCTTTGCCCATATATTTTTTTGTGAACCAACCTTCATGACTCATGGTCAGACACATTTTTAGGGATAAATATCAAAGAAGCTATGCGTGATAGGTTCACCGCTTCTCACTTTGGATCTGAGATTAACATTAGTAGTTATCATACGGTAGCTACCCCATGGAATACGCCTGCCATACGTAAAGGATGAGTCATGAAAATCCTAAACTGAACCTCCCAAATAGCTTCTAACGACCCGGTCAGGAAGTTTGGTGCCCAAAAAAAAGTTTCACTTTATTTGGACGCTCGCTAGTTGCGACAATACAAATCGTAGTCAGTCATGCTCACTCGCCGGGACGTTTTGGAAAATTAAATAGTCCGACGACGTTCTTTCCCACATTTTTTGTTTCTCGAATCGTGACGCTATTTCGCCGTGATCTAGCAAGGTTCCCATAACCCAATTTTATTTGAAGAAGCACTGCAGCACTGGGATGGAAAGAGCTCCTTGACAATTATTAAGAAGAAATGAAAGCGTCGTAATCATGTTGTTTACTCAAAGTTGGTGTTGTTTAACTTTTTTATGACGGAAGTTTTTTTATGAAGCAACCGTTATTATTCTTTATCCTTTAGACTAGTAATTTCAATGTACAAAGTTATATAGAGATTTAATATTGTTCACAACATCCGCTTTGGTAAACCTCAATTTGGGGTGATAATATCAGTATTCAAAAAGCAGATAGAACAACGATTCCGACAATCATAGAAACAAAACAATGCGCATCGAAACAACACGTCCCTAATTCAAATTCATACAGCCCACGATACTGGCAATAATAGATAGGTATAGACCGTACCGAATGATCATCATGCAAATACAGTGCCCTTGTTTGAGCAACAATAATTTGGTTTGCTCGAAGTTGGTCCCCTGTTCTCATGCTCCCATTTCCGATCTAACTACAATGCGGCGTACGGAATTGGCTACAAGCTCACGATAAGTATCTTTCCCTTGTCACGAACCAATCCAGCCCGATACGCTCCTGGTCGAGATTTGAGTGAGAGGACGTGACCTTTGCCTCGGCCCGGGCTGAAGTGTGAAGAGCGTCGTGTGCACCAGCGGGTGGCGGGTGACCAGTCTTTGAAATGCTTTATACGAATTTGTTATGCTTCAACCACATGTAAGTCATCTTTGTCTTTCGCTGATGCCGCGTCAGTCACGGCATGCGGTTGATTTGACGCGAGATTATTTATTGTTTTGGGTTTCAACTTGAATTGGACATATCTTTTATCAGCAATTCCACGAACAACATTACATTGGGACATGAATCATCTTAAAACGGATATCACACGAGATTACTGGCTTATATGAAATATCAAAGGTCTTCCTGAGCTAAGATTACTGTATTGTGTAGATTATTTATTCATACGTTAAGGACAGGTAATCAATAAATGTTTATGGTATATAATCTGCAACGGAAACCAATTGCTGTTTTCCTCTATCCATTTATCGGTAAAATATTAAACGAATATATCCCGGTATTCACCGGCCGCGGATGGTCGCAGTTCCTTATTGCAGCGACGTCTTTATCTATCCATTCAGGTCTTATCTTGCCAGGACAATTTGGGATGATCGGAGGACCCAATGGTCCGTTTAACCGTGAAATCCAAAGATAACTCTTGCTTGTGCTATCCTAACGGAAATATCAGGTACGTACGGTTAGCAACGGCACTGATCTTGATACGATTCTGTTTTTGACATTTGAAAAGATGTTATGAAATCGATTTTTGATTCGATCAAGTTATGTAATCTCAGTTAGATGTGCGGTCGTGAGTCGACGCGTTGGTTTTCCGTTCCCGTCGGCTATGGAGAGATTCGACGTCAGATTTTTATACTTGCTATGTATTGATGCCGAAACATCTAACGGTACGAAGAAATGTAATGTCTGGGCTGGGCAAGATTCTTTCTGTTTAGGTGAAGTTCAAAGTTGTTTTGGGATCAGTAAAGATAAGTATCGTCGTGGAGATAAAATTAAGATATTAAAGAAACCAGAAATACCTTTAGCTATCATTGAGGCTTCAGTGGGACTCGTAAGAAGTATGAATATTTGACGATGTTATGTGGTTGCATGAACTTAAAAAATCGTTAAAGCTCAAACAAGAATTACTTCATAGAACTGTGTAGCCACCGATTTTACATAATACCTACAATAACTGGCTTGCCCATAGGCAATCAACCCATAGGCGCCCCCAATTTAGTTCAGTCGCCTTAGTACTTAACTTGTAATGGAGTAACAAAACTAATATTATTAATCTTACTTATGACCCAGACCAACACGAAAAGCAATAAGCACTAACCAAAAATAATGAATGCTACCTGTTAGCTTTGACTTTTAACGGCCCAATTCTACCTAACTCTATTAAAAATTAAACTAGTTAGACAACAACTAAACCATAACACATAGTTTATGGGTTAAGCACTTGAAGTGCTTCAAACATCTTTCCTTAGGTATTTTTGTTTAAGTCTTTCTACCCCACTTCACCATCTGGCGAACAGTTTCTTCGAATAAACACATACTTACCTAACATAATCCCTTTAAGAAAAATGGTCGAGGAATTTAATGAAATGTAAACAGTGTCAGTTGGTAACAACGTGTCCTTCATACCCAGGGAGACTTTATATGAAAAAAAAAAAATAACTATCTGGAGAAGCAAAAGCGGTCATCGAAAGTATGTCAGGCCATATGTCGCGCTCACACTTCGAAAACTTTGACAAAAAAAAATCAATATCACCTCCTCGGACTACAACCAAGAGAACTACGCATCAATATATTCTTAACTAGCTACGAATGTTGTATATAGGCTATTGTAAATATCCTTTATAGCTACTCTATAGTGACCGTGACGGTTGAAATATGGCTTGGGAGTCTCTACCTGAAAAGGGACCCGTCATTATGAGAGATGATTGTCGGCGCGCCGATGTGTTCTTTTTTTTTCATAAACTTTTTATGATCATTCCCATTTCTCAATACTTCGCTTCGAAAACAACAGATTTAACAGTTACACGCCGACTTTGTGGTTTTTATTACGCTAGCCAATTTTTAGGACTGGCTATGTCGGCGGAACAAAGGCGAGCTCTTTTGACCAATGGTAATAACTTTTAAACAAACTATCAAACCAAATTGCCCGTGATCTTTCGTGCCCAGAAATAATTAAGTTTTTGCCCTGTCCCCAATATTTGTTCTTCTGAAAAGGATAATGATTTGTACTTAAAAAAAAGATGCTGTTTAGTTTTCAAGAATTCTTTTTTATTTATTGTGAATTACTTACTCTCTTTTCAACGTCCGTTATATATTTTACAATATACAGTTACAATTATATCTACAATAATTATATTACAACGTGACTAGTAAAACTATACAAAAACATATTTTACAATTTTATACACGTAACTAAACGAACTCTACAAAATATTTGGTAACAACATGAGATAATATTTCTTTACTATGTTACAATAACAAAATGTTCCTTTTACTGGCAGCTTAATTTTTACTTTATCAGTCTTTACAAGCAATATCAATACATTATTGTTATCAAATCAATAACGATGATGCACAAATTGAGAATGTATCAAGTCTAATTCTATAAGGCTTCAAATATTACATTTTTTTCCAATATGCATTACATATACATTACTAAGAATACAGTCTCATATTGACTTATTGATTCTATAAGTAAGGAACAACATAAATTAACACATTCATGCACATTTGGCATACAATTATGACGTACACAAATTTCTATAAATATTATAATATCACTTTTCAAAAGGCATACCCGACTAAAATACTGCAGGCTCGCTTACACATGGCATTGAAATGCTGCGGTTCCATTAACTTTCAGAGATAACTAAAGTTACGGTTAAAATGCCTTATCATCTGTGCGTAGTCAAATGGGTTTGAGGTATGCACTCATGCACTGATGACCGTGGCTGTAAATAACCCTGCTCATCTAACATTGAGGGTGAACCGTGGCCTTGATGTTTCCTCAATGAATGGTGAGGTGGCCTCGGTCGACCGCCATATGGCTGCTCATAATTTTGAGTGTCAATGGAAATATAACTATGATGGAGTGGATCACCATCTTGAATTTGACTTGTCATAGTGGTATTTGTTAACATTGAGGTGTCATCCTCTATGGTGATTCCTACGTTAGGAACAGTGGGCGTTTGAGGCGGTATCGCATCATATTTATACCATTGCTCGGGAGCTGTAGGCGAGGCAGTATATCTAGAAGGGTGTCTCCTACCATTCGGGCACACATTATGATTATAATTCATTACGTCTTTGTTCCATTGTAAGTTTGAAATGTCGGGCATAACGAATCTCAATTTCTCCCAAAACTTCTTCTCACCCCACAACAGCACGGAACAGGTTTTCAAAAAGTTTTGTAAGTCTAAATCTAAATTCAAAGCGCTGACATCTGTTGTCAGAATGAATACTACTCTGTGCCGTCTGATCGATGGGTGAATAGAAGTAATGACATGTTTTATAGCCGCTTTGAAACTTACTTTCGACCATTCAGTTTGTAAAAAGTTGAAAGAAACAAAAACTAACATCCGCTTTGATGATTCTGCGGCGTGCGTGATTTGGTCGGCCAAGTAATTTTCGTGTGGCATTTGTAAATCCCTGTAATGAAAACACATAGTGTAACCCGCGTGTTCCATTTCGGGAGCTACTACTTTAGATACAAAGTCATCGTCCAATAAACTGTACACTGCATATCCATCATATAACCTGTCTCTGTCTAACTCACTTTCCTGAATCGAAGCACTTTTGAACAATCTCACTCCATATTTAGAGTGAGCCCAAAGGCGAACATTCTGCCTGAACGAGAAAGCTAAGGCACCAAACAATAGGATAAGTATAACACTAATCAACACAACTGCCAATAGCGGCACAAAATTCAGTTTTATTGTGCTCACTTCGTCATACTGAAACGGTTGGTTTTCAGTTGGAATAGTATTGTCCGTTACACTAGAGTCTTTACAACTGTCAATCACATCAAACACGGTTAAGTTGGAAGTAAGTCCATTTTCACTGCCACAGTACATATCCGCGGGATCTTCATAGTTTTTCTTGAACCAATTTTGAAGAGGCATCACGTTTTCACAGGTGCAAGTGAATACATTTCCTTGCACATTAACGCTCTCCAAAGTGTTTATGTGTGCAAGTTTTTTATCCAAGTCGAGCACTTTGTTACCCTGAACATGCACAACTCTCAGCGAAGATAAGTTCTCAAATGTCTTGTTTGAAATACTCATCAAAAGGTTGTCGTTTAAATATAGCTCTCTCAAGTGTTTCGTTTGTGAGAACTCTCCACCGATGAGTTCGGTTAAATGGTTGTTTTCGAGGTGAAGAACGTTCAACGAGTGGAGTCCATTGAACGTGTCATTATCTATTGACACAATGTTGCTGTTGTTCAAGTATAGCTTGTGTAATTTCTTTTTTCCAATGAATAGGTGGCTGTTCAATACACCAAAATCGTTGCCATCAAGGTAAAGTTCAGTGGCGTCCATTGGTATCTTTTCAGGCACTTCTGTGTATCCTACATTAGAGCAATCGATGACATTAGAATTCCAATTGCTATCATGGAAGCAGGAACAACCTTCGGGGCAGGCCATTTTACAGTCACAAGCCTCAAATTCGCAACAAAAACAGCTCGAAGAACAATGAGTTTCGTAGGAACAAAGGAACTGCGTCTCAGGTACGTCCATAAGATTAGCTTTCCCGCCATATTTGTTATTGACAACTTCACACGTTACTGCGTCTATATCCATGAATCGGGATACTGTCTCATTTGGTTCCAATTGTTTATCTTCTGGAGCCAAATCATGTGACAGTTACAAACAAATGGATTATTCGCGATAAAAATTTTCGGCAACATTCTATGCTTCGGAATGTGGGGCAGAGTAAATGCGGATAGCTCAACGGTTCTCAGTTTATTGTCCGTCAGAATAACTTTTTCTAAGTTTCGTTTCTTTTGGAACGTACCTTGGTGAATCGTGTGAATTTTATTGTTGTTTAAGAAAAGGATCTCAATAGAATCAGGTAGAGATCTTTCATCGATATTTTCTAAAGCGTTATAACTCACGTCCAACATTCGTATGTTCGGTTGTGTGTTTTGTTCGTTATCTAGTTTTGTTATATTGTTGTTGTGTATATCGAGCCATTCCAAAGCTTCTGGCACATAACTGTAGTCAAAGTAAATAAGTTTATTATCGGATATGTTCAACCATCCCAATGTGTTTAGTTTACTAAATACACCACGGATATCGGTAAGCTTGTTTCCGTCTAATCTAATCGCCTTCAAAGTAGGATTGGAAAGGAATGCGTCTTGCTCTATGATTTCTATTTTGTTAGAAGCCAAGTTCAGTACCTGAAGGGACGGTAGAGTGCTAAATGTGTCTTTAGGTATGCTTGTTATTTGATTATCGACTAATCTCAGTCCGTAAAGTTCTTCAAGCCCCTCAAAAGAAGTATTTGATACTTTCGTAATGTTGTTCTTTCCAACGTCCAAAGATTTCAAAAATCTGAGTTTCTTGATTCCGTCTGGTATAACATTCAACTTGTTTCCATTTAATCCTAGGTCTTGCAAGTAAGTAATGTTCTCGAAACTGCGGTCATCGATTGAAGAAATCATATTGTTATCTAGATATAGCTGACTGAGGACAAATAAGTTGGAAAATATTTGATCATTCAAACTCTTGATCTTATTGTCTGATATCGATAATTGATGAAGGTTTTTCAATTCAGCGAACGCTCCGTTACTTATTGTCTCAATGGCGTTGTTGTCCAAGTTCAAAACTTGCAGGTTGTTTAAATCTTGGAATGACTTTGGATCCAGTCGAATAAGAGAATTGTGAGACAAATTCAGAATAACCAGTCGTACTAACCCGGCAAATGTATCTCTATTGACCCAGTCATTTGTTAAGCGATTCCTCGATAAATCCAAGTTCTGTAGTTGATCAAGTCCTTCGAGCAATCCCGGTGCCAATACAGAGAGTGAGTTGTTCGCTAATGAAATTTCTTTGATAACTCGAGATGACTGGAATAGTTCAGGAGGGACGGCCACTAACTTATTTCCTGATAAGTTAAGAATTTTCAATGAATTCAAGCCAACAAAGGCTCTGTCTCCAATCTCGTTGATTAAGTTATTCTGAATATTCAAAACCTCTAGAGATCTTAGGCTTGAAAGTCCGTTGTCGGGTAATCTCAAAACATTGTTATGAGATAAATCTAGCATCTTTAGTCCGGTGTTACAAGATTTTCCTGGCGCGATGGGCCCCTTGCCCCAATCTGAAAATCCGATCTCGGATATGTCTTGTATTCTATTGTTCGTAAGATTGAGAGATTCGAGGCTAAAGAGTGGACAAAATACCTCTGAAGGCAGCATGTAAATGTTGTTGTCGCCTAAGTCAAGCGAGCGTAATTCCATTAATCCTCTGAAACTCTCTGCATGAAACTCCATTGTCATGGCTGGCCAATCTGTATTGTACGAACGAAGACTGAGGCTTGTTAGATCTCGAAGCGGTGACAATACAGTTGCAGGCACATAGCGTATTTTGCAGTAATCAATGCGCAAGTCCTCGAGCTTTCGCAATTGTCCCAAAAAACTGCCAGTATTCATGTGCAGAGAACTCTCGAAAAACATTAAATCGGTGCATGTTAACTTCAGTTTGTTGATGTTGTATGCTTGCGCAGTCGTAATGTTCTTGAACAATAAGTCAGCCGATCCAATCGTTTTGATGTTGCACGTGAGAAAGTTTGATTCACTCAACTTTGCATCCGAATAGTCCCACTGACAGCCGACGGGGGCGGGCGGCGCAGAACGTGCGCGCGCACCAGCCACAAACACCAACAAAATCCAAACTTTTGACAGAAACATTCTGCAAAACTTTTCCGTCATTTTTTCACAATAAAACTGTCCATTGGTCACAAATAATTCACTTGTAGTGTTTATAAAAGTCAATAACACAGAAAAGTATTGGATAATAAAGTTCCGGCGTGTACACAAAGTTTTCACAGCGCATGTAAACACAAAGTGCGAGAGTGTAGAATATTTTTTGACGCGGCCATGCTCTCGTGCGGTCGCGCGGTAACTGACCTGTCGTAAGTTTGAACGAAGCCGCATGGGTCTTGGGGCGCCGGGGGGCGGGGCAGCGGGGAGGGGGCGACTCATGCGGAGCCGTTGAAACTCGGGTGGGACCCGCACCGCCACCACCGTTGCTGCAGCTAATAACAGATGGCACGCGTATAAACTACTTTAAAAAAATATATTTTGATATTTCATAGCGAGAGCAGAGACTTGAGATCGCGTGACTACTTTGAGTTACATTTTTATCAAGTGAAGAATTAAATTGCTATGGAATTCGGATCCATAACAATAAAAAATAAGCTAACTAATGGCTGTATCAACACAGCAGGCGGAATAAATAATTCATCGTATATCAAAATAGAACAAAGAGATATCATTTTTGTGCAGTTATGAGAGCTTTAAGGACTCGTAATTTAAATTCGTTAGAAAACAAACACCAAAGTATCACTCCATACCATTCCCAATATTATTGTTGTCCCCAAAATATAGGTATCTGTATACAAGTCTAATTGTATTTATTGTGGATCGTTCATACGATTTTTTTAAACACAGCGAACAAGATTGACCACCGTGCCGTCTGATGTTAAGCAGCGATGAGGTCTACGATGTTTTGTTTATTAGGTACCTACTTATTTATCCGATCTTCAGACTGTACCGAGTTTTAAAATCTTTTTTTTGTATGTACATATGCACATCTAATCATTATTTCCGCGAAATATGACAGAAAATCGCAACGTAATTCTTAACATTGTAGTCTTAAACAGTTCCCTTTGGATCAACAGTTTAAACGTTGTGGTCTCTACGTAGAGTTTCCGTCGGAAGGGGGCGGACAGTCGATACGATCACAGAGTGGTATGATTGACAGATGCGTGTGCCTTGTTACCATAGATCATTGTACTTTACATGAAAGTATCTTTTTACTCCACACGAACAATAGCATGTAGAGAATTCTTTATTGTATAAAAATTGCTACCTGCTAAATAAGTACTCTCGTATAGCACACATTATTATATTGGCTCAACATGGGAAACAATGAGAAAGTTCACCATGACTGTTAACTGTTCAACTTTTTGTTGAAAATAGTTTCTAAAATTATGCTCCAATTTTTTTTTGAAAGAACTAACCCTTTCCTTGGAACTATCGTAATTATCCTCGTTATCCCAAACCTTGAGTGCTTATAATTCGTTCAGTTCCTACCACAAACAACATACAGTATTATGGGAAATTGAACATTAAAGGCAACGAAATGCACGTACCATTCAGCCGTCATCGGTCAACGATGACCAACGATTCTCACGTCAAATCGATCGACTAATGCCTCGCAATCATTCGGATGTCCCTCAATCGTTATTCTTTCCAACATAACTACGTAAGGAGTATCATCCACAAAATAAAACCAAGAACACATTCTCAACTAGTTAGCCAGAAAAACACGTCCATTGAAGAGGGCAGGGCCTGTGATGCACTCTGTGCTGTGTCGACGTCCAGCTTAATCTGATCTATGTCGCCATGAAATGTGCGTAGAAAGAAAGTGTGAAAAATAGATCCTCTTGTTCATATGAAGTGACAGTCGGAATATGCCACAGCAGACGGCTAATCGTAGGCCATCGGATGCCTTACCACGTGCGTGTCGAATTGCGTCTGCCGTGGGAGACATTCTGAGGCCAAGTTCTACGCTGTAAGGTTGAAAAAGTCGCCTTGAAATGCCTTGGCGATTATCTCGGTGCCCGATTCATCAGGCTTTGCTTGCCTTATTGCTTTTGGTGCAGTAAAAAGCTCCAATGGCCATTACTTTGAACACAGATAATGTGCGGTTTAAATGCATTTAATGTTAACTTTTATTATATTTCATTTGAAATAATGCTGGTCGAAGTTATCTTTCTATTTTATAGTTAAGTATTGTAGTAAGTACTTGTAACATTAAAACTTCGAGGAACTTAAGTAAAATTCAGTCATCATTTTAATACTCACATGCGAAAATAATGTTTGCATCTTTATATCTCTGCATAATTATAGTTTAGAGGTCTCGATTGTTTCTTAGGTAAAAGATAACATACAACAACTCGGGTTTCAAGTGATGTGATTCATTTCGGTTCACACACCGCACGATCATACAAAAGTAAGGTTTATTTACACTAAGTTAAGTCGTACAATAAGTGTCAAAATATTCTTCAAAGTCCGACTCAGTATCTAGAGTCAATATCCAGCAGTATCAGTTTGTTAGTTCAATAAAAACCGATAAGTTTTATGTGTGCTTTGACTATTGGAAATGTGTTAAGGTAGGTTAGAGTATATTATGAACTGGCTATAAAACCCAGTGAAGTACAAACATTTTAAACTCTTCAGCTCTGAGGCCGTACTTTATGTGTGTATTAAAATAAATAAAACTAATTACATGACTATAATATTCTATCTACCTTCTGCACATGTAAGCAAAAATTTCAGGTCATATATAGAACTTCAATGAACTGTATACCTAATTCTATTTAATACAAGTCAACAGTAGTACTATACAGCGTCCTTATTCGCTATTTTATAGTCTTTAAAAATAGTTTCCTCGGCTAGCTCTCCTTGATAAAGGGGTATTTAGGTGTGTGCATTATCAACCACATGACGTCCACTGATGGATGAGGGCCTCCCCCAATGATTTCCGTGACAATTTGGGGGGAAATGCCAATAATCGCCACGCTTGGCATGCGGATTGGCGATCGCAGTGGTGTTGTAGTTTAACCCACAAAGAGCGCTGCTGCCCGTTTTCTGGACGGTTCCCTTGGTCACCTCTTACGATTGGTGACACATGTAATGGTGATGTGCACACATGCACAAAAATATGTGTAACCCGGAATTTTTGCTCACGAGTATATTTTAGTGGCTGATACACTAGTCCACTATCCAAATTATTAGGAAGTTTGTTTTTTCAAAGTAGGATCTTAGAGGGTGTTCATTGAGACACTTTTTTACCTATCGCGAGCTGAACTTAAATATAAAATACACTTCACGCCTTTTAACCCCGAATTTGAACTTAAATATTTAGGTAGGTAAGTGAATAATCATACGTGCGTTATCTTTGACGTTCACTAGGCCTTTTAGTAATATTTTTTTAGAATATTTCTTAGCTGTCATGTCTGCTTCATCTTCATATAATTATCTGTGTTACGTTATGTGTATTTATTTTACTCAATTTGCCATTTTACTACTGAAAATTATAATTTTGAGGTCCCAGTAATTCATAGTAAAGTACGTTTATTTATTACTTTTCATATAAATATTTTACTGCGCTATTCTCATCTGACCAATAAAATCGGTTTTGTTCAGGCGGTTTCAAGTTATAAACAGCGGCATGCGGATATAAATTTGTGGGCAAACACAATACACTATATCGATTGTATTATGCCATTTTCATACATATTTAACGGTCGTACAAACAAAACTACCGCAAAAACACCACAGCAACCAAATAGTAGCAATAAAGTTACCAAATAACTTAACCATTTATGTAGAGGAGAAACAGTGAAGCAAATTGAAAGAGAGTCCAAATCTATTGTTCACTAAGATAATTGTATTAACCCGGCACAAAAAGCCATCGTGGTCGCGCTAGCCCCGTATCTAACCGTACTATTATTCCATCCCCAAAAAGAAACGGTGGAAAACAAAGGACCGGGACACCGAGCGAAATTAATAATGCATAGACAGTATATTTCCTAAAATCCACTGCAACCTTCTTTGACAACCGTGGACCGCAATAAACCGGGCGCATTCGGACTTCCGTGAAACAAAAGAAGAAATACCAGCTTCTATTGCACCAATAAAGTAATAGAGACAACTTCAAAGTGAAACTTTCTTTCTTCAAATAGACAATTTATTCCTTTATCGAATGACACCGCAAAATATACTGTCCTACAACAGAACAAAACAAACCATGTTTGGTCATGCCTCGTTTTCTAGCAATAAAGATCGGCACAAATTTATATCGCTTATAATATTTCTCGGACGCCATAAAAACCGGGTCCGTCCGTTTATACATCTTAAAAGCGTGATTGTTATTTGTAAAATAAGACATTGCATCTGTTAGAGAGTCAGCCGTTGAGCGTTAAAGCCGCTGAGATTATCTCGAGGAAATATTGGAGGAGGCCTTGATAGAGGTGGTCTCTGAGGCACAGGTACTTACGGTGAACGTTGCGAGTCAAAATGGTCTGCACGAAAGGGTCCGAAACAGAAACGCTTTGTGCTAAAAACGTCGACCCCGTATCTTCCTAAGATGGGTCGTGACCACAGACTTGACAATGTTCAGAGCCGAACCTAAAACGTTCGATGTCTCTTTGACATTTACCCGCTTACCAATAAACGCGCTGTCACTTATTTTTATTATTCTATACTTTTTATTATTCTGTATTCGACATAAAAATGACAAGTTATGATGAGCTTGGTATATCTTCGAAATAGTTATTCCTCTATAATGAATAAGACACTTAGAGTAAATTAAATCTCGGACCATCATGTTAGCTGCTTAACTATTGTTTAAGTATCAACGTAGAATCGCTTCAACATAAGCTAAGTAGGAACTAGTGTTAGCCAATATACTTTTCCAGAGGGTAATTCCTAGCGAACTCTAGACAAAAATAGCGCATAATATTATACATGAACCCGGCATTCGATTTGGCTCCATAATTCTGCGTTGCGTCATGTCTGTTCCTTCTAAGGCAGCACCCTAGCCTGCTTCCAGAGGCTCAGCACGAAGTCATCATTCATATGAGGAGATATCATCGTCGCACGCCCGGCCGTGGCTTCGGCTGCTTGTTAACAATAAAAACGTTATACGACGCTTACATAAAATATGCCCGGGAAAATGTCCAATGTTCGCTTCTTTACTTTATTTTCACTCGCTTTTTAAGATGGACGGGCGGCCCGGCGGCGGCGGCTGATATCGCGGAGGTGATCCCTGCCTTGAATTATGGGGTTAATTTTAAATGAGTATCGGACAAAGGGCCTTATATCCAAGCGGTTCAGTGTTGGCCGGTGAAACTGTTTCTTTTTTTTCTGAGAATTTAAAAAAAAAGAACTACCTACCAAGTTAAGACCTTCCTTTTATGTTCTCAATGCAAATTAGGTTACGGTCGCGCCTAACTGAAGACCTACTTTTGTAAGAACGAAATGGCTCAATCCAATCCAGCTCAGTCACGATCGTGAATAAATTATGGTATATATACCTACATAAGTATAATAAATAACTTTTAGTCCATGATCAGTCAATTGATTCTAAATCACGTGATTCGATTTACTCTAACATTATGTACTAGACCTAATTAGATGCTAATTGCTGGCAGTGACGTCACAAACAGATAAGGAATAATTGATTACATGTCCTTTGCGGGAACATCAATTCAATTAGAGCGGCACAACAGACATCACCAGCCTATGGAACAGCACAGCTTGACAATGGAGCAAGCAATCTTCAAGCAAACATCGCTGACCAAGGAGAAATGGTTTAGTTACATTTCGTTGAGAAGGGGTTAAAATAACGAGACACGAACACTGTACCTAGGAGCTAACTTGTAGAGTGTAATCCTTTTTGAGGAAAGCGTGATGTTTAAATCTGTAGGATGTTAAGGTATGTAGAGGTAGAGTTGTTTTAGAATTACGTTAATGAACTCTACCGTTAAACTCTTCATCCTCTCTTTCTCACTATCATCGGCAATAAGTGAGTTTAAAGCATAAATCTATCTTTCTTAGATCACACTCTGTCTAGGGAATGATATGAGTTTGTGAAGTTTGATTTATTAACCTTCTTAAAGCATAAACCTCATTTATTACCGCAAATCAGGTATTCTGATAATAATATGGCCGTACCCTTCATACCGATATGTGCGTTCAGTCAACAACTCTTCTTCTCTCTGTTACGGTTACCAGTTGCACTGCCTGCGTTCGAAAGCAGGCTCAGAGTCGATTTCCTTCTTCTGTTCCTCCAGTTGCGAACGGTACTCAGCATCGCTAAAATCCTGCCCGACATCAAGTCAGCATGACATAACCAAATACCTTATCATTGTTTTCCTAGATAAACCGTCAAATCTTATACACATTGATAAAGCAGATATTTAAAAAAACAGAAGTGTTTTGCTTCGGCCCTCGTTGACTGCTAGTTTCTGTAGCGTATGATTTAGGCCTTTACTCAGCTAGCTCTAATCGATTGGGAGATATTTAGATGTAATCTGTGGACAAAATCATGAATGAATTATATAATTAATACTCTTTATTGCACACTGTACATTACAAAATGTTAAACTAACAATAAGATTGCAAATGGCGACCTTACCGCTCAAAGCGATTTCTTCCAGGTAACCTGATTATGTGTGACCCGGAATTTTTGCTCACGAGTGTACTAATAATCTGAAGCCTTTTAATCTGAAACCGGTGTATCATAAAAAAATATTAAGAATATATTGTTTAAAAACTACATGACAGTTTTGGATTACAACAGAAGTTATACTATTATGTTATCCCGAGATTATACCGAGGATAGCACCGCAGGACACAGCTAATTAATTTAATAAAACAATGCTTAGCTTAGATCTTTTATCAAAAATTACATTCTTGACACCACTAACCCCCATATGCCTAAATCAGATATTGCAAATATGTGCCAATCACAGAGGCGTAATAATACAACGGTAATCTAAACAATATGGCTATACGAAATTGATCCTATTCTACCAAAGAGACTGCATGCAGTGATAGCTCAGGTTATACGTTAGGTACAATTAATAACCTTGTCTATAACTGTACCATACATCCATGCTTGCCTTGTCCTACAAACTAATTGCTATGCTATTACCTACCCCGAATATTGCAATTGGTACTACTCCACATGACTGGCAACAATGTGAAAGGGCATTCAGACCTACCAAGACCAGATAAACTTGACCTCCGTTTTAAAGTAACACCCTCACGTCACAGAATCAAAGGTAAATTTTCAATTGTCTACATTCGGTGCAATCAAGATTCCTAACTCTCTAGTACACTAACGAAGCGATCAAAGACATTATGGGTTGTGGTAATAGAGTCTATATTTCTGTGAACAACGGCTCTGGTCTCTAGTTTTAGATACGGGTGAACAGTAAAGGGAAAAAAGTTTCTGTAAACCATGATCCAGTCTTGACGGACGAGACTGGTATATCTCATAATACGGATACAATTATATTAATCTCCTTAAATCGTGTTAGATATCTACCTACAGATGAGTCAGTGTAAATGTGGATGAGACTTGCTTCCCATATTATACGTAATGTAGAACCAATGTAGTGTAGTAGATTCATTTGGAGAACATAATGTTCAAATGGAGAGAAAATTGTTCAAAGCATAATAATTATACGTAGAATTAAGTATTCTGTAACTTTACTTACTATACTTTTTTATTAAAATAATGTTTAATTTGTAATTGTTTAATCAGTATTAATTTGAACATGCTTCCTTTTGTTTTGTAGGTTTTTTAATGCTCTATGAACAAGCCTTTGCCCACCATCCTCCCTGATGCAGCGATGTGGTCTGCGATGGAGCCCACTTTTTCATTACGTACCTATTTTTCCGTGATATCCAGAATATACTGCGCAGTTTACACAGACTCCGGCAAGTCATTCCACATGCTGGCGGTTCGCACTACGACAGTAGTTCTTGGTACATTTTTTAAACAGTACATTGTCTACATATTAATTTTAATTACGTATTTTATTCTTCTAATACAGAGTGGTAAGGGCGATTAAGAGATTTTAGTTATCGGAAGTTACCATTGGGCGGAGTTGCCTTCAATTTATGGTACTTCCCCTTCATGTTTCATAAGTTTGGGACGCCCTGTATATTGAATCAGTGGGGTAGGTTTTACTGTTACAGTTTTAACTTCAGCTTACTTTAGTTTCCTGCTCGCCGTTTCGACGCATCTACATTGTGCCCTGGTCACGAACATGAGCGTATCCACACTCAGCCAACCGCATAACAATCTAAACGAGATAAAACAGTACAATATTCGGACACGTCGCTCGTTAGACAAACACGGAGATGCGGGAGGCTGATATCTCGGAACCTTGAGACAGGCGAGGGTGCCTTCACGTATAAAAACTTGACGTCTTATGTAGGTACGTGGTTCCGCGCTTCATAATACAGACTCTCGGAGCCATTGTGGTGCAGTCTTGATACTTATTAGTGTGTATTCAAAGGCCAATGACACCAGTAGGTACAAGACATAAAATATAAACGTGAACTCACGCTCAAGCTCTACGTAGTACTGGTCTGAGTGTCTTCAAGTCACGTGCACAGGTGCCTAGATAATAAAGATACTTCATCGTAAACCACATCGGTGCTTAACATTAGGCAGGTAATGTTTGCTACCTAAAAATGGAACCTATAGACATGTGATGTTTCTTTGACAATAAGGATTTTTGAGATTTTTATATGATTTGTTAAATTAGCAAATAGTATTCCTTTACCACTATTTTTTCTAGCTAATCCGGCAAACGTTGTTTTAGCAATGTACATTATTCAGTGTTGTTCTGCTTTTATATGTATGTACTATTCATATAAACCTTTTTCAAGAAATACTCTATTAAAAAAACGCAACAGAATCCGTTGCGCAGTTTTAAAGATATACATAGTAACAGACAGCGGTAGGAAACTTTGTTTTATACTATGTATTTATGATACTAATAAATTCACTTAATATACTAAATCGCTGAGGTACTCGCCTACATTTCACGAAAATTATTAACTTAATGAAAGAAATACAGACTTTAATTCCACTCTTTTTATGACCTAACCAGCACTGACCAATAAGACCTCAATAAAATTTCATGCGTAAATACTCTATGTTGTACCTAAATTAAAATATCCGAGGAAACGGAAACACAAATTGTTTTGCCAATGCCATGACCTAAAACGACGGACTACGTTCAAAACTATTATTGAAATATCAATTTTCCCGTTTCGAAAAGATAGAATTCAATACTGGCTGAAGAGGGGCATTGCTAAAGAATTCCAATAAGACATTTTCGTATTTGTCACGGATCTCTAAAAGTATCAATCACTTTACTCCCAGTCCGTTTAACAAAGGAGATCCAGAGGATATGACTAATGCTCAGGGACTCCTATAAAGTGACAAATTGGAAACAAACGATGGAATCTTATATTCGTCCGTCTTATTTGAATTTTATTTCTCGTGGTATTTACTCGTCATACTTTTATGTTACATATTTGTTTTTACGCGTCTCTGTTTGTAATATACGGATGTTATAAGTACATATATACCTACCTACCAGTTTATGCTCCAGACAGACGATTAGAGTAAAACCGTTGAATTTTAACTTACCGTATTTTGAATAACGTTTTTTATTATACGGGAATCTCAAAATTAAATAAATTAACACACTTCGCACCTATTATTCCCAAAGCGGGGTAGGCAGAGACACTTGCTAAGCAAATGCTTACAGTTTACGACACGTGACAAGGGTTAAGCCTATCGTCGTTATACTAATATTAAGTTTAAGCCCATATTCGTCCACTTCTGGACACATGCCTCTCTAGGCCATTTCTACATTCCTCACCAAACAGTAAACTTATACTAGTACTCTATGTTGTCCTACAGATAAACGCGGTATAACTATTCTCCAGTTAAACCAATCACAACTCAAATTATCAGTTGTATGTCAGATTCGGAATTACCAGTTTCAATAGACCTGTAACAACTTTGGTTTAAGTTACACCGAGTTTATTAGTAAGGGCCTTACTAATAATGGCGCAATTGCTATTTCGAAGATACACAAAGCTCAACTTAACTTGTCAGTTGTTTGTCAAATACGGAATAACCAGTTCAAGAAGACCTGTAATAACCGTTGTATAAGTCACAACGTGTTTATTGGTAAGGGGGTAAGTTTGTTTTATGTAGAAACCGTGGTTTTGCTACATAGATCTAGTTAAATATTTCTGAGTAGGAGGTCTCATTGTTTAGTTACCAAGGAAAAAACTCCGTGAAGAATTAATTAATGTTCCACTTTTACTTAACAAGATGAAGTGTCCTCGGGCTTGATTAAGCACTGTGGCCTCGCATCAAACATTAACGCGCCACTAAGACAGGCTGACTCCAGTAATGAAGTTAAAAACAAGTGGGTAAAAGTACCAACCCACCGAAACGAATGTTACACAGCCCGTGCTGAGGAAAACGAAGTTTTACGTAGCTTTAGACTGTTAATAATATGGCATTGCCATTATGGAAGCTCCGCGATTTCTTCCGCGTATTTTTAGATATTCATACCATATTTCACATTGTCCATATTTTGATATTAAGTTTCAAGCTACTTTCTATATGTAAAATTAAAAAACATCCATACAGCTTTCATTTTTCCCCTTCAATTCCTTAGAAGCTTTTTCTTCGCATTATAAAAAAGCCTTTTATACTTGGTACTCAGGTACTCTAGACTACCTGAGTACCAAGTATAAATTTCGGTTCAATAATTTTGGCGTGAAAGCGTGGCAGACGGATACACACAGTTACTTTGGAATGTATAAAATTAGCCAGTAGCGTGCACTGGCTTTTACGCCAAGGTAGACAGTAATCCCCAAGGATTGACACCTATGTATAGGTTACTTGTCTTAACGAAACATAGGTACCTACCTATCTACTCACTCACAAAACACAGGACCTTCGTTAGACTATGTCGTGAGTAGGTACAACAAAAAAGATCTAGCAATAACTCTTTTATTAGGTCGAGAAACCAAAATACTAAGGTAGGCAATGTCTTTTTGCCTACATGGTGTGCACGCCACTGATGTTAGCTAAGCTCGATGCGAGAAGCCGACATCACATCACAGTGGCGTGCAATTGGAGAGGCTTATGTCCAGTAGTGGACAAATATGGGTTTATGATAATGTATAATATTAGTAAGGATAATAAACGTTTAAAACGGGTATTATGGCGCGAAAATTAACCAAAGATAAGCATTCAGCTTACCTTCGTTGTTTGCCCGACGTTTCGACATAGTTAAATGTGCCGTGGTCACGAGCTGTAATACGAGTTTTCGCGTTATAATACCCGTTTTAAACTTTAAATATAATGTCAATGCGCGTTTCCTTAAAAATATTTAAGGATCATAAAATGGAGATGGAGAAAATGGAGTTAGTTGATTTTCTACGAGACGTAAGTGGCGATCGAAGGAATGTAAATGCCTTATAACTAATACCTAACTTTCAAGGTGACCTAAGAAGCATCTCCACTTCAATTACTTTCTGTAGATAGGGATAAAAGAGAGAATTAAATATCCTCACGGAATGTTAAATACCAAAACTGTCTGGTAATAAAGTAAAAAAATCTTCCAATTAAAAAATATAGAACATAAAATAGTAGAAACAAAAAAGTGGGTAATAAATTCTGAATATTTTTAAAAAGTACACTAATGTTTCTTTTTAACAACAGCGGCGGCGCGTCGGTCCGTAGAAAAAACTCGAAGAACAATGGTCACCGCCTTCTACTAATACTAGAATTATGAGGAGGCGTTGCCGCCAAAAACAAAAAGAAACTGTTATGAACAGACTAAACGCATGTTGACAAGCCCAGAATTAATCATAGACAAATCATAGGACCATAGAGTAAAGAGGTTATGCTAATATTTGTACACTTGTTTTTGTTCAGTGCCATCATTTATTTGTGTTTAGTCATCATCGTCGTTTGATATTAAAAGTAACACAGAGAAGATATCACCCACGATCAATCAAACTTGCGTTTCTAAGCCGTACAATGATGATTAATTCATCGATAGCATTGTGCTCCTTATTACAAGCGACGTAAGAATGCAATCCAAATGCCAAGTTCAAGATCAAAAAGCTTGCGGAGGACTCCGGTGATAGTAGAAAAAGGTGTATGGGCATTGAAATTTCAAATCACAACAGTATGTTTTGCTATTGCCTTTAGGTTTATATTCATATAAATGTTCGATTGAATGTTGTGAAGTCGCAGCTTGTATGCTACATGGTGGTTTAGAATTTACTATTCAAAGAATCCTATTCATTATGCTAATCGCATGATAAAATAATGTTTTAAGACTCTTTGTCAAATAATACATCATTCAATGTGGACCATCATAAATAAACCATCAATCAATTTGTATATCCCTCAGAAATGGAGAAAGCATATTTGAGTGGGACAAAAGGAGGATTAAACTGTATTTCCTCTTGTTTAACACCACAATTTTGGATGCGAGTAACGGATGACATATTGTAGATCAAGTTGACGTGTACTGTACACACGGAAACAATAATATGTACACGGACCTAATAATAAAAATCTAATAACTTCTAGCATGAATTTGATGGTAAATATGTATCAAAATTAACAGCTGTATTCCAATAGCTTCCAATGTATTCTAATAACTACCTTAGTCACATGCAGCCACTATCATTTGTATCCATAATTACAATGACAGCACGAGCCTCTTGGCCGTTTAAAAACGTTGCTGTCAACATCTAATTATTTCAAGAATTCTTCGAAGGATCGAATTAAAAAAAATAACAATAAGTACTCTTTATTGTCACCGAGCGCAACTTAGACGTAAATCTAATTCGTAAATGTTAGATCAAGCAGATAATGGAAAATCCCGACCCAGCTCTACATGGAATTTATCGGCGTTTTGGTGAAAATGAGACCGGCTGTGGTACAAGTGTGACTTCTCGGGTCCCTCCTATCACCCCAGTTTACCTGACAGATGTTCCGCGACCTTTGGTAATTGATGAGCCGTCTACCACTCGGATGTAGGCAGATTAATGACCTCGAGATAGTTCATTGAAGTATCAGAAATACAAGTACTCTTGAAACGCGCCTTTACACGAGTT
>SJJU01003523.1:0-16282 GCA_012932125.1 Conopomorpha cramerella
TTCAGCCAAATCAGCTATAGCGAGCGCCTAAAACACAATAAAAGTAAATTTCGAAGGTGATATTTATTTTATTTATTTTTTATTTGCTACGGAGTTGCATAACCTAATACCCCCATCGCGTTTTTACAATAGGACAACCAGGAGAACGGCAATACGTCATCCATACCAGGTGGATTTGCCATTTACGCGAACCAAACGGTTTGCGTCCACTTTCATAGTGCGAACCGCCAGGATGTGGAACGACTTGCCGGAATCTGTGTTTCCTGCTCAGTACAGTCTGAAGGTCTTCAAGTCACTGGGGTCGCATGAATAGGTACCTACTGAACAAGTGTGCTCCATCGTAGACCACGTCGCTGCTTAACATCAGGCAGGATGGTGGTCAAAGGCTTGTTCATAGTGATTAAAAAAAAACAAAGAGTAGATAAAAAATATTGATAAAATAAGTATATGAAATTAAATCTTTCTTATTTTCCATATATACATTCGGTAGACAGTCAAGCCTGTTTTCCAGCGGCGTAGGCAGATATTGCTACCTTAGTAATAATGAATTTAATACAATGTGAAATTAAATAAATAGTAAAGAGAAGTTGAACTTTTGTTATTAGTTAGGGCGTTAAAATTCATGTAGGTCATGAATCTACACGAATCTCTCTCTCTCCTACGCCATATTGCTGTGTCCATCAGGATCTACAATGTAATTGCACTAACCATTAATTTACCACCTAAGAGTACCATTATAGAACGCAATAAAGAATTGAGAATTGAGGTAACTTACTTTTTGTGACTTGATACACATTTTATCGGAGATTAATTAATTTCTTTCAACAGCACAAAAAATTAAAAATTAAAGAAACGGAAGATATTATTACTATGCAGACTCTATATTTTTTGGTATCATTGCAAAATCGTTTGGGGACAACAGGTGTAGCCCTAGCACGCACGTTAAGATAGACACGACATACAACAAATTAATAAGCGCTATGATTGGCTGTTATGTCACAATTAGTGCAACAAAGTTTGTTTCAACGAATCGCGTTCTATGTTCTATATCTCTTCATTTCTTTCTTGGTGAGCTATGATAGAGGTGCTGATAGCATGACCACAAAAGGTTCTGGTTATACTGTGAACAATTCAACGGAGACTAAAATTTAAGGGCCTTACTAATAATGACGGAATTGCTATGTCGAAGATACACAAAGCTCAACTTAACTTGTCAGTTGTATGTCAAATACGGAATAATCAGTTCAAGTAGACCTGTAATAACCGTTGTGTAAGTGACAACGCGTTTATTAGTAAGGTGGTTAGACAGCAGAGTTTTACTGTAAGGTGAATGTGTCAACAATAATTTTAAATCAAATCCTTAAATTCAGTGGCTTGTACTGTTCATTCCCAGCAATATTATTTATATATGAGATTGCTTCTACACATAAAAGGCAAGTAAAATTGTTAATAGCTCTAATGTAATTTCGTTTTAACTTCTTTCAGTGATTAACCTGTTTTGAAATGATCCTCTGAAACACCGTTGTTGGTAATGGGAGCTGTCTGTTTTCGATTTTATGATCGAGGCAGCTGCCGCCCGCCATGTTGCTTTTTCAGCCCTGATATTAGTGGAGAAGACAGTTAAAGTGGCTGGTTACGGGCGAGTGTTGATTACTAGTGGACAGAGTTTTGGAATCATTTCATCGTTTTTTATCACATTTATACAAAATTATTCGGAAATACCCTTTTAAACTGAACTCATTCTCACCATCGAGTCCATTTCAGCACGATAGGGATTTTTAAAAAAATCAGAAAAAATAAAAATAAATACCCTTTTGCCGAGACTTCGGTTTTTGTATGAAGATGAATATATGAACTCGTTATTACATTAAATTACATTACAAAACGTAAAATGGACACTAAAATTGTATATGTAAAATTGCAAAAGGCGGCCTTATCGCTCAGAGTGATGACGTAGGATGATGTATGTCTGTGTTTCCTGCGCAGTATAGTTTGGAGGTCTTCAAGTCACGTATAAATAGGTAACTAATGAACAAGTGTGCTTTATCGTAGACCACATCGTTGCTTAATATCAGGCTGGATGGTTGTCAAACGCTTGTTCACTGTTTTTTTAATCATTCGTGCTGAAATGGACTCGATGGTGAGAATTACTTCAGTTTAAAAGGGTATTTCCAGATCAACCTGTTCCTACCTAATTGACGTGCTTCAGCAGGCCTAGCACGCGCCTCAAGAAAGATATGACATAGAACAAATACGCGCTCTGATTGGCTGCTATGTCACGCTTTGTGCGACTCAGCTAGTTTCAACAAATCGCAGGGCGTTATATGTCTTGTCACTTATTTCTTGGAGTGCTGTGCTAGGGGGGCAGAACTGTAGATGCCGAACAGGATAAATGATGATGATGAAATCTCCGGTCTCATTGACCTCCAGTGCGATACGGTGAATGACAAAAAATAAATATTACAAGATACTACCTCTTTTCCAAAATATGAGAAGAGTTCTTATCAGTACACGCCCTGTCACTTACACAATTTATTACAGGTCTACTGAAAAAAATAAAAATAAATAAATACACTTCACGCCTTTTAATCCCAAAGCGGGGTAGGCAGAGGCACTTGCTAAAGCAAATGCCCACAGGTAGGCAAATAACCTTGGTGAACCAAGCGTATTTAACCCAACGTGACAGGGGGGTAAAGAGTCCATCGCCGTTATAGGGTTCACACACCTTGTGGTGTGCGGGTTTCATCACGATGTTGTCCTTCACCGTACGAGCGTTGCGTTGCGTACATAGGCTCTGACAAAGACTCCCATTGGTACACGTCCAGTAGCCGGACTCGAACCCCGAATTTCCGATCACAAGTCACTATCCGACCAAGTGGGCCACAGACGCTCTACTCTACTGAAAGTGGTTATTCTATATTCGACAGGGCGAAGGCCAAAGTATGATTAACAATCAATTAGACGGGTGAAAAACATATAGTCGCGGTAAGACATAATTACAAGAAGCAGATCCTTTTTGAACTTTCTCTAGAAGTAACAAAAAATAAAGTACAAAAAAAGATCATGAAAAAAGCTAAGTATCTGTGAGGCAAAGTGTCTGTGAAGAATGTTTAGTGCCGTCCTCACAGAAGTGATCGCCTCCATCTTCGCTGCGAGTTAATTGAATTTGTCACTTCACAGCTTTCTGACGACTACAGCTTCCTCCGGGGCTGAAACTTCACGACTCGAGTGCCTCCATAAAGAGATTCGTGGAAAAAAACAACGTCTATTTCACAGATAAACGAGTAATTTTTGTTGTCGAGTAGGATGTTTTTTTGTCGATTTTGATATTAAGGGAATGTCACTGTGCTTAAAAACCACGTTCCTAGGTAGGTGGTTAGGTTAAAATATTAAACAATCTCAGGAACATAAATATTTCATGTACAAGTTTTAAAGAGTTTTGTAACTTTTCCCAATATCAAGTGTGAAAAGGCAACAAAACGATACAGCGTTAACGTTAACATAATTAAAGATATCATGTATGAAAAGGTGTATGAATGTAGATGAAGCAAAAGGCGTATGTCAGGATCGTGACAAATGGAGATCTGTAGTCTCTTCCTACCCCTCTGGGAGACAGGCGTGAAGTGTATGTATGTATGTAATTAAAGATAATAATAAGTAGATAGACACTAATCATTTAACTTGTTGTCTCAACAAAACATAAATTAAACTGGGAAACTCGCTGTAGACAAAAGCACAACAAACTCTTCATTTATCTTTCCAACAAAGTGTTTAACTACAAGTTTCGCTGAATTCAGCTCTTAGTGAGAGTGTATTAATGACTTTGTCTAATAATACTCAGTTTCCATGCTTCGCCTTTTGTTACCTCATCAGAATCCTTACTAATATTATAAATCGGAAAGTGAGTTTGTTTGTTTGTCCCGTTTTCGCGCCGTAAATACTGAACCGATTACTTTGAAATTTTGCAGACGTAAGGTTAGAAGTCCGGATTAAATAATAGGGTACTTTTTATCCCGGAAAAAAATTGATATTCCCGAAGGAAAACAAAAATAGTGTTTGCTTGATGGATGGATTGGAGATGGCGCTGTGTGTTGTTAAGTCAACGAAAAACGAATAGTTGTCCTTATGCCGCAATATAACTTAAATCCACGCGGGCGTAGCCGCAGGCGGAAAGCTAGTTAAGTATAATTCATAGAGGTTGCAAATGCCTTCTGCACAGGATCAGCGAAATAGGCCCATTGATACACGTCTGATTGCCACGGATGTGGGAGTTCCTCAATTAGAAAGTTAAAGTGATAACTTCATTATTTCTATAACTCAATATTGTTCACCGGGTATATAGGCGCGAATATAATCAATTTAACATCCGCGAAGGTGTTCTTGGGACCAATATGCGTATTGGTATGATCAATAATGTTTTTTTATAAGTACAAGGTGTTTCTCGTACAGAAAAAGTACCATAAGTGTGTGGACCTTATAGCAGCAAAAGGTTCACTATGAAATGTAATTACCCATCAATGACCTCTGTCTAACCTTTATCTACAGATGATTTATCCGTAACAAAAAACGCTCCGCGATTTCATTCCCTTAGTTTAGTCTGTGGTCCAGTGAGTCGGATACTTGACTTGTAACCGGGAGGTCATGAGTTCGAGTCCGGCTACTGGACGTGTACTTATGGGACTCTTTTTATATGCCTATGTACGCAACGCAACGCTCGTACGGTGAAGTACAACATCGTGATGAAACCATCAAACCACAGGGTGTGTGAACCCTATAACGGCGATGGGCTCATTTAATCCTTTATTCTACTCCTGTCTGACCACTGCACTGGTCCGTCCAGTACCGGAATGTTACTGAGTGAAAATGTTGTTATGTTTATTAATACGGACACTTAGTTTTAAGCACTGCCCGTACAGCGGGGCTTTTGTGATTGCAATGAAATAGGGCAGCCGCTATTGCTGTTGACACTTCCATTCTTCAGTGCGGATTGCGTTCATGAAATATTGTTGAAATGAAATTTAGCGCGAAAAGTTGGCTCGGAGCCAGGCTCGCGTGGCCCACCAGTACATTCTAGTTCAAAGTCAATAAACTTTATTACAATACACGGAACATTTTCCTATCGGGGAGTGACAATACGTCAAAATCTACATGTCTCACTGCAGAAAGAGTACAAGAGTTTTTAACGAATCTTTGCGAATTGATGTCGACGACACAGTTCTTAATGCGGTGTATAATAATAATAATATAATGCAAAATGGCAGTACTATTGTTAATGAGTCAAAATGTCCGCAGTGACAAATCACTGCGTTTCATATGTGGCTGGATTTGATTGACGCGTGCCACCACATTCCGAGGCAATGCTGAAAGTATGTCCTCTATTTTTTAAAGTAGGCAGTAAGTATATCAAGGACGTCCAGTAGGCCTAGCACGAGGTACAAGAAAGACACGACATAGAACTACGCGCTGTGATTGGCTGGCATGTCACGTTTCGTGCGACTCATCTTATTTTAACCAATCCCAGCGCGCTATATGTCTTGTCAATTCTTACTTTCTTTATAATCAATGAACAAGCATTTGACCACCATCCTGCCTGGTGTTAAGCAGCGATGCGGTCTACGATGGAGCACACTTGTTCATTAGGTACCTATTCACCCCAGGGACTTGAAGACCTTCAGACTGTACTGCCTGAAAAGCGTACTTGGACCGCTTTGCTAGGAGAGCTACCTATCCGAATTCGAAGATTTGATGGCCAGTGCTTAATTTACTACTAGTATACTAACAGGACTGTACATTTTTAATGATATAGCAGAAACAAACTATAAGACCGCTTTGCCGAATTTTTATTATGACGATCTATTATTAGGATCAAAATTTCCCCAGTGGCAGCACAACAACAATCGTCTTCACATCCTAACCTCCCTGAACAAGACATTCCATTCCACAACGTAAAGCGACATCTACCGAAAATAACTAGTGCTACGTCAACACTGCCTAGAACACAGGCCTGGAAAGTTAACCAGGTATCTCAAGACTCGCAATTCGAGAGCGGGAAACACGAATTTTTCGTTACTAGTTTCATCAGACAGATGGCGCTCGCTAACTGCCTGAGGAAACTATCTATCTCGTGTCTCATCTTATGTTTACTCTTTCTTTCATTGTAGTGTTTTTCCGGGTATTTTATAGTATTGTAGTAGGTATTCCGCAAAGGTAAATTTACTACAGGAGTTATGAATATTGCAATAGCCTACCCATTAGGTATGTAAAAAACAATACACTTTCGTCACGTCTTTTCTACACGTCTTTTAATCCCAAAGAGGCGTAGGCAGAAGCACTTGCTAAAGCAAATTCCCACGGTTCACCATGCGTATTTAACCCAACGTGACAGGGGGTAAGCCCATCGCCGTTATAGGTAGGCATGACTATGGAAGTATTACCCAAAGAGGGAATAGTCCCTCTTTGGGTAATACTTCCAAAATCGATAGACTGAACGGTCACCTAATTTTGAGATGATTATTACATTGTTATTCGATAACCAGGGGTTTTGATCATTGGGTAAATAAAATTAAAAAACTTTTAGCCACAACACAAACTTTATTTCTCTCCGTACTAATTACATTTAATTTTACACAACAAGTATATAGAAAGTATTTTAATACAATAGTGTATAATCTTGACAAATATAAATGTAACTACTTAGAAGTAATGTTTAGAAACACTAGTTTTGGCAGTCTATATTAATGATATGTATCTTTTGCGTGTAACAGCCATTAAGTTACCTTACACTTAGCAACAGACAGAGTCAAAACTTAGTTTTGAACATTTTCATTCAAGGATTTAATAAAAATCTCAACTAACACGTAGATTATACTATGTTTTTTTTAAATATTATAACTATAATTTGTTTTTAAGCCGATTATCAATAGGTTAATAATAATATTCTACTACGTGAGCCTTTTTTTTAAACTAGTTTACTGGACAAATGCACTAACTAAAATGTACGTTTGATTTTTTCTTAATCACTCTATTGAAACTTAGGTAGGGACAATTTGAGGCCGTATTTTATAAAGTTTCATTTGTCGCCGTTAAACGATTTTACTAGTATTTCTTTCTTCTCTTATCTTTTGTATAAAAGAGAGAATCTGTAGATTTAAATAACGAATGAAAATGAAATTACAGATCAAAACGAATTTACATGTCATGGAACCTCAGACCAAAAACAACTGAATAGGTACCTAATGAACAAGTGTGCTCCATCGTAGACCACATCGCTGCTTAACATCAGACAGGATGGTGGTCAAACGCTCGTTCATAGTAATAAAAAAAAACAACCTAGACTTGCAATACTAAACTGACGTTTAAAATAAAACGAGACAGCGATATGTGAAATATGCAGGAGCGAAAGAGTAAGAAAAAATATCTTCTGTCCCTTACTGCGTATTAGAGTAAATCTGGATCCGATACAGTCAAATTAGTAAAAGTGACAGTTTGAATCCAGAAGTATATCATTTTCCATACATTTTTATGGAAAAAAGGGTGGTACGCGACTTGCAAGTCTAGATGAGATTGGTCTGAGCCTGGAACACATTGTTTTTTTTTCAACAACTGCAAAGTTCCAAAATATACTGAACTTCAGATAGGTACTAATAATATCAAATTCTTTAAAACATCATTCCAAAACTGAAAGAGCAATATTTACAGCCTAAACTTTGTCAAGGACCGGGAAGAACGTTATGTGAGCTTAACACCTTAATAATACTTTGTATTTATTTATAAGACGAATAAAAAATGTGGACGTTAATTACGTGGGTACTTAGGAGCAATGAAATGCTTGTCTCTAAAGTCAGTATATCGACGGTAGTTTGAGATGACAACGTCAAACATTGTAGTAGTACAGTAGTAGTAGTACGGGACGCGGAACGGGACAATGACGTCATCTTTTTCGTGCATTCAGCCCGTAGTATCGAGTTATTAAACTTTGTGACGTCAAAAAAATGCGTGCTGTAATGGGGAATTTTCTTTGACGTTTTCTTACAGATTTACCGGCGAAGAACTGTCAAACTTTATTTGGAAAAATGACAGTTTTCCGCCCCAAAATCTGTCAGAAAAACATCAAAGAAAATTCCCTATTGGTTGTAAAGTGACGCTTAGTGTGGTTCTGATTATTTTAACCAATAGCAACGCGTTATATTTATTGGGATATCTTATGTGGATACAGATGCAAGTTCTCTATCAGCGGTGTACCAATTGCATTTCATTGCTCACGAGAGTGAAGTACCTAGGAGTGGGTTACACTTATGAAATATAGAAGCCTTTACGAGGCGAATTCAGGAAGTATCGCACATTTGAATAAATTATTTGAGAATGGAGAGCGATTACTTTAAATATTACAAAAGGTTATTTTTTATTAGATATTTTCCGTGGTATTCATAAAGTTAAAATAATTGAGGAGGTGAATGACAAAATCGCAACTTATCCATTTTTCTCAATTCAGATTTTTCTCGTATTTCCTTTAACATGTTGAATCGCACCATCCTGGAGAAGAAAAGTTAAACAAAACTGCGTAAATTCCTTATTAAAGCGTTATCAAAAACGACTTTATATTTCAAAATCACATAATATCTAATCATAATGGGAGGTTTTCTGACAGGTGGCTTATTACAGTTCTAAGAAATGTCAATAGATGGCACTACCTAGACAGGGCTGTCATTTCATATTTCATATGAGTTTCTCCGTAAGATCATGTCTGATTAGCGCCATCTGTGAGATGTTTTGGAACTACTTTTGACATATTTGAAGCTATCACAAAACCTTTCATTTGAAGATCGTTTGAGATCCAGGACTCGCAAACTTTTTTTAATGATTTCGAACAAATTGTAAAAAGTGGATATGTTGTGGTTTTCATATTCACGTTCTCAATTGCCAGAAAGCATGTCAAATGAATGGCAGAACTATACGACGTATACGTCTAGCGGTTCTGTAAAAGTTTCAGCTTTTTTAGGAATACGCCGGAATCCAATTTCATATCTATACATCTGTATTTTGAGTCCACACCATTGGTATAAACCATTAAGTGTCACTAACATTTAGATCATTAATTATCTTTAACAATCATAACCGTATAAATTGCTTTATCAAATAAATCACATCTTAATAAAGCAACGATAACAATAATTACGAACTTGAAAAACTATTTTTTATGTAAATGTTTTCATATATAAATTCTTAATACTGCAGCTTCATAAAGTTGTACTTCGGGGAACAAAAAGTTCAAACTGCACAAAAGTTCGAAAATGGAGATATTATTTTTATGTATATTATATATATGTATATCTTTATAATATAGTGTTGATGTCAATAGATAATGTCAATGTACTCAGTAAAAGTTATTTTTCAAAATGTCTTTAAATATAATAAATATTTCTACTCCTTTACAAAAGTCAACCTCGTAATCAAATATTTACCTTTATCCTGTATGCCAAGTTGCTATCTGCATTTTTATTCTTTTTTCACTACAGTAAGTACTGATTTGTTATATGACAAATTTTGTTCTGGTTACAACAGCAATTTTATGACATTTGAATTTCTTTTATCACAAAGTTCAATACACAGACTAAAAACAACCAGATTTGCAACTCTAATCTGACGTTTAGCAATAAAAGGTGACATACAATAGCGATTAAGAGAAAATATTTTCTGTCCCTTACCACTGTCAAGTCGGTAGTAAGTGACAGTTTAGATTCAGAAGTACATCGAATTCCGTATATTTTGGTGGGAAAGAGGCTGGTGGTACGCGACATGCAAGTCTAGTCATGTTTAGTCAGAGAACATTACATACATTGGAGCTTACGGTAATGTCAGCGACACACGTGCGCCAAGTATTGGACTAAGTATAACACTTAGGTCAAGTTAGGCTCCAATTTTATATTTTATCTAATGGGGGATTTTCTTTGACGTTTTTCTGATAGATTTTCGGACGGATAACTGGTATTACTGTTAAACTTTGTTTGGAAAGTATGACAGTAATGACAGTTCTCCTCCCGAAAATATGTCAGAAAAAAAATCCCCATTGCCCAGTGCATGTTCAAGAACGACAAATTCCGTGTGTATTGACTCCGAGCTCTTGCATCCAACAGCAGATAGGTAGTAGAGCAAATACTCCCAATATGTTAAAAATCGATATTAGAGTCCAAATTTCAGGATCAAGGTTTCTTTCACATCCAACCTCGTATATCTTATACGTTTAAAATAAATCATTTTATGTATTACACTAACAATTAACGGAATAATATTTTTATAAATTGAATACCGATGGTGAGCATTTTCAAAAAATGATTTGTAAATTGTTTGAGCTTTGGAAGAATAGGAGGTACAATCGAGCGGCGAATTGGAATTTGTTTGTATTTTATACATGTATTGTACATTCTCTTCTTTCCTGTTCTTTCCTTTGTTGGTATCTGAAACAAAAACAAATTGTTATTCGTCAATTATTTACCCTTGTTCAAGGTTTGCTTCAATTAACTGTGTCCCAAAACTATCGTTATTCAACGGCCAAGTCACACAACACTAACTACATATAATAATGAAGAAATCGCAGTAAGGAACCTTAGACTTGGCACGATTTTGTCTAGATTTCATTACTTTTTAGAGATGAGCAAGCAGCTCCATCGAGACTTCATTTCTTTTTGTAGAAACCACATTTTTTGTAAAGACGGTATGTCGATTTTTTTAATAGTTTGGTAGGGCTGTCGTGTTTTCTAATCAGGGTCACCAGGTACTTCAGATCTTCGATTATCGTAGTTTTTATAGTTTTCCCTTTATGTGGCTATTAAACCCTAACTCTGTACCAATTTTCAGCGCTCTGAGTTTATGGGAAGTACTAGTTCTATTTTGATGATCATGAGTAGGTGAGTGAGTGAGTGTGTGTCATAAATGTGAAACTTTGCTTTCGCTTAACTTCGGAACTATAAGTCCCACAGATTTGAAATTTTGGATTTTAAATATGTTGTCATAGCTTACTGGGTGGTGAAAATGTCTGTGTTCTGGTTTTATCCAGAGGTTCTCAAATAGGGTCCTGAAAATTCGGCGAAATGGTTCCAGCAAAGGATGGTACGTCAGTCTTGGCTCGAATAAATAGATTACATATATATACTTAAAAAATAAAATAAAACAGTTAGACCTACGCATACAATAAATGGATCATACATTCATTATAAATATATCACTTATAAAACATGAATTAAGACAAATAATTGAATAGTAATAAAACACGGAGAGTGCGTGGTCTTACTTGTCAATGAGTGTAGAGATGTCGGTGGAGGGCACGGGCGTGTAGCTGCCCGGCAGCAGCACCTCGCACTCGCTCACGCCGCTGACAAACACATCAAGCCACACCTCAATATACTGTACGTATTGTTGTAAACAAAACATCAAAGAAGCTTTTAAACTGTTACAAGGAATAATGTTCTTTATTTTTTTGTTAAAACCCAGTGTTTAAACCTTTGGGTCTTAACTTTTAAACCATAAATACATAACACAATATAAGTTAAAAAATGATCAGATTTATACAGTGGAACAGCAGCCCCAGCAAGGGCGTCAAGAAAGACACCACATAGAACAAATACGCGCTGTGATTGGCTGCTATGGCACACATCGTGCGACTCAGCTTGTTTCTACCAATCGCAGTGCCTGATAGGTCTTATCATGTCTTTCTTGGAGCGCTTTGCTAGGGGGCCTGGTCATCAATGTTAGTCGATGAAATGTTTAGATTTTTCTTTGATCTTTGTTTTATGAGACAAGCAACAATTCACACCTTTTCATCTGTCTCGATCGAATCTCGATTATGATTATGATTGATTCCTATTAAAGGTAAGTATGGTACCTAGGTCTTCAAGTACCTTATTGAAATCAAAGACCCATATTTTTGCACAATGAACAAGCGTTTGACCACCATCCTGCCTGATGTTAAGCAGCGATGTGGTCTACAATGATACCTCACGCCTTTTAATCCCAAAGCGGGATAGCCAGAGGCAATTGCTTAGCAAATGCCCACAGTCCACCAAGCGTATTTACCTTATTGAATACACATATATACAATGACTAACGGAAAAATGTTCTAAAACATGCTTCAAGCTATAGGATTAGTACAATGATCAGAAAAATAATAGTATGCACAAAACGAACTAGGAATCGTTTTGAATAAGTGCGTGGTGTGATAAAATTATTTTTAGTATATTAATAGAATAGCTCTACTTAGTACGAACACTTTATATGCACATGTAGATAATAAAAGAAAGCGAAGGAAATGCAAAAAGCGTAAATAATGTTCCAAATTTAATTACACACATCAAAAGTGTCTAGGGATCAAGAACATTCTAGCTGTAAAATAAATCTAATTTATTTAAATCAAATCTAATCTTCTGGATTACTCTACCTAATTTCCCATGCCTGTATCAATGACTTATCACCACATTTTGAATAAATTATGAATGTATTCAGTTTTTGTAAAATATATTCTTGATTGCAATCTTCTAAAATGTACTTGATCCCGAGACACTTTTGATGTTTGTATGTTGGACTGTGATATAGAATGGCCGGATCTTTATACGATTATCATTTAACATTATTTCAAGTCTAGTGACTAAAGTATATGAAGGGTGATGACGGCGAGCGCGTGCAGTGAGAGGGTGAGAGGGGTCTGGGGCGGGGGCGGGGGTGTGTGTGAGGGGGGGTGTGTCGCGGGGGGTACCTGAGCTCTACCTGCTGGCGCCGCGCCGGCTGCTGCCGCCCAGACCCGAGCCCAGCGAACCTGCAATATTATAAGCAATTTTTTTAAAACAGGACATTTTGCAGTGATGTAGTAGAAACTAGAATAAGACACCCCTACGTGTTCTCTTATGGTATTCGGTGATCAATCCCAAAAACGTTTTGAGTAAAAAAATATAGAAAGAAATTAGAATCCTTGAGTGGTTCAGATTTCTTTCTTTGGTCTTGTTTATTTGGACATAAACATTTATTCACACCTTTAAGAAGTGTAATATGATGCACCCCCATCTCATGGATTTTTTTATCACTAAGAACGAGCGTTTGACCACCATCCTGGCTGATATTAAGCAGCGATGTGGTCTACGATGGAGCACACTTGTTCATTAGGTACCTATTCACCGCAGTGACTTGAAGACCTTTAGCCTGTACTGCGCAGGAAACACAGTGAACAAGCGTTTGACCACCATCCTGGCTGATGTTAAGCAGCGATGTGGTGTACGATGGAGCACACTTGTGAAGACCTTGAGACTGTACGAGTGAAACACTGGGGCACAGTGTGAGCGTGTGGTAGGCGGTACTGGTACTGACCCTGCCTGGTGTGGTGCGTGGTGTCGCTGTTGTCGTCGGAGTCGGAGCGCGCGTCGCGCCACGCGCCCGCCGCCGCCGCCGCCGCCGCGCGCAGGCGGTGATGCCGCGCCTCCACTGTCGACGACATCGACAGGCTCGACTCGTCTGACAACGTGTGCAACACAAGGGTTAACGCACTTGTTGCTTAATGTGCTTATTTCGCGTCAAACTACTGAAATGTGCTTTTTTCGTACATTCGATTACTTTTAGACGCCCACCCCGAATTTTTCGAATAATTCGCATTGTCCAGATCAAGCACAATCCAAGTGATTAAAAAATATTTTGGAATATACCAAAACAAACCCCGCGAAATCATTTCTCGCGCCAATATTGAAAGAGTTTATATCAGGGATAATCCCACCACCACCCAAGCCCTACCTGCCTCTCGGCGCGGCGTACGGGCCATTCTCTGGAGAAAGAGTTGTGGGGGCATCACACAACAGCATAGTTACAGCAGTAGGTAGATAGTGTGCGGGTACCGTGTCGGGCGTGGTCGCAGCGGCGGCGGCGGTGTCTGCGCGGCGGCGCGGCGCACTCGTCCTCGCGCCGCGGCAGAGTGCGGTACTGCAGCGACAGCTCCCCGCCGCCCGCCGACCCCACCCCCGCGCCCACCCCCGCACCCACTCCCACGCCCGCCACGCCGAACGTCGCGTACGGACTGATCTCGTATAACTCTACAGTGAGAAATTGGATTTTATTTTCTTTTTCATTCTTAGTCACAATTTCTTTCAAACCAAAACTTTCGCCTCACATACCGATTACTATTACGTTTTTCATGATTTTGAATGACCGCATTTCTAGGGAATAAACTGATCGAAGAGCCACGGTGTGAAGGCACAATAAATCTTTTAATTTTAGTCATCGTAAAGAGATAGTTTGGTCGATGAAAAGAAATCTAAATTGAACTAGCATATTCCAAATTCTTCCATCAATCTCACGCATAACCCTGTCACTGAATAGGTAAACATCGAACCTGAAGAGTCATCATTGGACTTGTCGTTCCCGTTGATGGAGGAGGAGGAGTACATTCTCTGTCCCTCTCTGAGTTTCTCCCTCTCGGCATCTCTGCTTTCGCTGAGCTTACGGTCGTCGCGCGAGTACCGCGACTCCGACACACAGAATGACCTTCAAAGATTAAAGTAAAGAAAGATCAGTGGAACGTTGATTAAGTTTTCAATAAATAAAGTGGTTGGGCTGTTCGGGACTTACTTGCGTCGTGCGTGCAACAGCGCGGCGAGTGCGGCGAGCACGGCCAGCAGCGCGGCGGCGGCGGCGGCCCCCGCCAGCAGCGCGCCCCGCACCCCCGCGCCGCCCGCCGCGCCCTCCGCACCGCCGCCCGCGCGGCCCCCGCCCGCCGCCGCGCGCTGTAGCGCTGGTATGCGACCTGCAACACACACGCATGAAATGATGTTACACCTCGCGAGTCTTAGAACAGAAACTAAACCCTATCACAGTTGCGTACCGCGTGCGAACTTGCGCAAGTGTGAAACGTCATACTCGTATCAAAATAAAACATCTGTTAATTTCATACACGTATATTAAACATTTACAGTGGACAGATTAAATAACAACAACTAATTAACATCTTACTGTGATAAACCAAACAAAACAGTGCGGATCAGTGAATAAAAATCAACATTTTTATAATCGGTCTGTGTACAATCAATAGTGCTCTGTGTACAGTTACGAAACACGCTATATCAACCTTCAGCAGCCCGCAGAAATAGACCGTACATCGCCCGCGTAAGGCTGATAGTTCTGTGCACTTATTAGTGAAGGTAGAAAGATGGCCGTTTGCTGCGCATGCAATGTACAAATTATCTCAGGAGAGATACTAAACTGTACAGCTTGCCGGAAAACATTCCATATAGGATGCCTCAATATGACTACAGCAACATACATGAACAACAGGCTGCAGCTCATCCGGACCTGGAAATGCCCGGACTGCTCGAATATAACGAGCCGACGCCGCGACAACAGGGATGACACTCCTATTAAACCAGCCCGGGTGGAAACTAGGCCCTCGGATATGTCATGTGACGATCTGGACAGTACAGAATTGTCTCCCGTGCCACCGGCGGGCTCCGTGGAAAAATCACAAAGGGCGACAGAAAGAGATGACGCGCAACGCAGCCGGTATGTGGACGCTCCCATTAACCTCTCTTCGATAGCCCAGATGTTCGAGACAAAGTTGGAAGAAGTAAAGAACAGCTTGGCCAATGAATTTGCCATACGATTCGAAGCGCACGCGCGCGATATCACCAAGGAACTCCTGCAGACTACAGCCAGGATGGGGGCCGAGATCCAGGATCTGAAAATCACGGTCGCTGCGCTCACAAAGAAGGTTGAAAAACTGGAATCCTGCCCCTTACAAGTATCGCAGTCGGACGAAGATCTCCGGGGGATGATCAACCAACTGCGTGCGGATGTTAATGATCGGGAGCAAGAGACACTAGCCAATGACCTGGAAATTTCCGGAATACCAGAGGTGGAAGGAGAATCCACAGGCCACATTTTGCTAGCAGTGGCTGGCAAGCTAGGCGTCTCTTTGGGGGAGCATGACGTGGTGTCGACGTCACGCGTGGGACCACGACGCCTGGACGCGTTGTCTGCGGAGGGACCGCGCCCGCGCCCGCGAATACTGGTGGTAAGGCTAACCCGCCGCGCCCTTCGGGACGAGCTGCTGCGGAGTGCAAGGGTCCGCCGCGGGGCAAACACCGCGGATCTGGGCCTTGGACCTCATGAGCCACGTCCATTCTTCGTCAATGAGTGATTGACCAAGATCAACCGCTCCCTTTTCGGGCGCTCGCGGGAGCTGGCCAGGATACACTCGTGGCAGTATGTATGGACCAGAGATGGCAAAGTGTTTGTTAGGAAGAACAATTCCACTCCC
>SJJU01003524.1:0-14227 GCA_012932125.1 Conopomorpha cramerella
GCCAAGTGCGAGTCGGACTCGCGCACCGAGGGTTCCGTACAAACCTGCAAGGTTTACAAAGTTCGTTCGTAATTTTTCCTTTATCTATGCTATAAGACGTTGCTTCGTACCAAATTTCAAGATTCTGAGTTCACGGGAAGCACCCTGTAGGTTTTAATTCCCTTGCAAGTGTCGAAAAGCGGCATTAACGGCTGTATCTTTTGATTGCGTTGGCTTAGAAGTTTGATTTTTTCACAGCTTCAAGGGACAGTAGACCTGTGTAATTGATATAAATTTCAGCTTCATACCTCCACGCGTTCCTGAGAAAAAGGGTCTTGACAGACGGACGGACGGACGGACAACAAAGTGATCCTATAAGGGTTTCGTTTTTTCCTTTTGAGGTACGGAACCCTAAAAAAAACAGTCTTATCTGCCTCTATGATATCATTGTTTTTTTCTCGCGAAATGTCTAGCTTCCAAGGTGTATCTTACGTAGTAGGTAATAGTTGACAGTCGGAAAAATATTATGATTACATATTATCAATAGCCGGTGCTCGTGTACTGATATCTTGATATTAGGGTACCTATTGTCGCCACCAAAATAGTGTATCAGTTTTAATCATTACCTGTGTAACAAAATGAAATGTGTTTATTTCATCGTTATAAATTCACACGTCGATTAGTATAACACAAAGCTTGATGAAAGTTATTTTTTATTTTAAAAACAAAAGTAAACGTCCCCTTCCCCGACCCCGACCCCGTCCGTCCCCAACTTCAAAAAAATATTTTCCGGCCAGAAGAACCAGGAAGAAACTGGCATCTTTTCAAATTGTCAGCGCTTAAATCTAAGTACTTAACATTAATATGATTTAATATTAATTTAACAAATGCTTGATGGCCCCGATATATCCTTGACTGGTGAACAGCTTAAGGGCACTAAATGATTATACTAAATAACATAATAGGGTCTAGGGTCTCCTTGTTGCAACCACCCCAGCTCATTACCAAAACCTCATTAAAGATTTTAGTATGACAAGGAAAAATGTCTTTGTCTATTGTTAACATTACTTTATGACTCTTTTTATGGCACATCTTACTTCGGTGCCAATCTTATTCAGATACGACCTGATGCGATTCTAAGTTTTTTTTTTCGTATCGATGAAATCGTTGAATCCTTCTGTTTTGCTTACTATAATGTGAAACTGAACACTTTCGGCGGTGGTAAACTAGATACAAAAGTGGTTATGTTGTTAGCCACGTCTACATTCGGTTCATCATCATCTTCATCAGCTCATATTCGTCCACAACTGCTTTCTATCACCGAAGCTTGAAATAATGTCTTTTTCGTGTGTCCGCATATTAAAGTTTTGCAAAAATATTCCGGTACGTGCAAATAAATGTCACTGCGTTTAATTTCTACTTCATTTCATTGTTAATTAAATACACTCGGGAGCAATGAAATCGACTCATTTTATTACTGCAACCAGTAGTATATTGAGTCGATTTCATTGCTCCCGAGTGTATTTTAAAGAGAAGCAAGTATACGAAGAGGCAGCACTTAGCGATATTAATCTATTTCTACGAATACCACCACTCACCTTTCTATACCCAGCTAAAACTGCTAAGAGAGTTATGATTTGTCAGAGCAAATAGTTCCGATATCATATTAGAACGCGCTATAAAGAGTGTTACAGTTTGTGTGTAAACTTCGTAGATTAAATCACGTGACGAAAAGAAACACTTTTTGACAATTACAAACTCCCTGCAGAGTAGAAAACTCTAAGCTTAACGCAGATGGCTTTACACACTTGTCTCATATGAACCAATGAAGGCGAAGCAATCTGTCCAATGAACTTGTAGTGACAATACATAATAGTGCGGTTCTGACTCAAGTGATACTACCGCCATAAGTTTTCTTCCCCTTTTCCGTAACGCACATCAAACCTTCACCTCCATTTGTTTAGCAATCTATCATTTTATAGAGGTAGTAAAGCTGACACGTACGACATGCGAGTGCATATTGCAGTAAATAGATATGAAGACAAGTGACGGTATTTACGAGCGGCTATTAACACGCCATTAGAACTGACTTGCTAATAACCAATGACACATGTCCCCCACACATTACAACTGTGCAAGGCTACTTTATACGTGCAACAGTACGCTTGGGGCAATATTAAATGTTATTGACTAAATGTTATTATATTATTTACGTAATTGGTGTTTATGCAAAACGAATATTGTTTTTTACAGTCTATTGTTTGGGTACTTGCTAGTGTTGAATGTTAGGTACATCGTTGTATTATTTATACAATTTTTCACGGCTGAAAAGCACTGATAGTTTAATAACAATAATACAACGTCAAAAAACATTCATCATCATCATCTAAATATATAAAAGGAAAAGCTGACTGACATATCAACGCACAGCCCAAACGGCTTATACTAAACTACGCCAATGAAATCGCGGGGCGTCCACTAGTCATTCATAAAAAAACATTATCCATTCAAAATATCAAAAATATTATGCGTAAATGTGCTAAAGTGAACAAAGAGTCAGGGCTCTTCTGACTTGATAAATAGTATACATTATTTTGAGAGTGGTCGCGCTGGGAAGTTTCCTGATGTGGCTCATGCTGGCCGGACAAATCGGGTATATCAGCTGATCGCGAATAAGTGTTCAATCACCTCCTATAAGTGTCCCCTGCATTTGTTTCAGTTGGACTACTTCTGGTGTCCGACGGCGCTGCACATATCGGCCGCGAACAACACGGAGTGGGCCCTTCCCAAGGGCAAGTACAAGTTCCACTTCCACAACAGCGGCGGCCTCAGCTACGAGATCCAGGAGTGTTACGACTGCATTAATAAAGGTTTGTACAGTGGGCTAAAAATCTGCTCTACTTCCACCCACCCTACGTTTCCACCGTCCAAATATTCACTTGTTTGTCTTGTCGGCTGTCCTATACAAATAAATGAATAAAGGCTTACTCTTGAAGTCGTTATCCTAGTTTTAGTATTTACTTATCAATATAAATCAAAGTCGCCTCTCGTTGTTTGTCCCAGTATATGATTATATATTGAACACTACGCAACGGATTTTCATGCGGTATTCTTTAAAAGATAGAAAGATATGATTTTTAAGTAAGGTTTATATGAATAATACTTGTATATAATAGCAGAGAAACACTGTTAAAAAATATATTGTCAAAATACTTTTGCCGGTCGATTGACGAGAACAACAACTTTTCTAAGAGCATTGATCGGGGTCCTTTTACACTCGGTATGTATGTCAAACATAATATATTGTATGTATTGTAAATTTTTGGCCTGTGGAAACGTAGGGTAAGGTTGAAATTCATATGAATATCGTTAGACATTAAGGTTAATTTTTCACTCATCACTGTATAACAACTCTACCTTATTGATGGTTTTAGAGGCTCAGGAATAGTCATAAAAACTGATTGAAAGACTACTTTGTTAGCCGTATCACGAAATACGATAGGATGTTGTGGGGTTTAGAGTCCGGCAACGCTAATCATTAGGTCACTTTGAGGGACACGCGACGTGTTGTACGTTGCGTGCCATTTTGTATTTAGTAATTGACAGTATCTTCATGATGACTAATGTAATACGGGAGACAGACGAGTCGCGTGTCCCTAAAAGAGGAACAGGACGTGTTTCAGTAATACAATTGTCGCTCAGCGAAGCATGTACCTCCCCTGTCCAGTCTGAGTCTGAGAGGGATATTCAGCTCGCTGGCGTTTCAATCAATATAGTGACGTGAGTGGGAGGTTTTCTGACAGGTGACTTATTGCAGTTCTAAGAAATGTCCATAGATGGCACCACCTAGGCATGTTTGTCGTTTCACAGTTTTATTTATAAAATGAGTTTCTCCTTCATGTCTGGTTAACGCCACCCGTGATATATTTTGGAACTAATTTTGATACACATATTTAAAGCTGTCGGAAAACCTCTCATTGCACTACCTACAGAGCTTAATGTTCTATAAATTATAAAAAAAGCTCTACATATTATATCCCTTGAGGAACCGCTCTATTTTTTTTTACCTGGAGCTTCAATTTTGATCCCATTTAAATTTCAATTCCGATAATAACAAACGTCCTAAGATACTCTTTGCAGTCAGTTCTTTTTTATTTAAGTTATAGATGCTTTGTTTATGCTCGTACTACGGATAGATATATTATCATGGATCTTTATCTCTATTATATACTTATGTACCTATATAAAACTCAAAAGTCCTGACTGATCCATTCATAACTATCTCATCAACTCTCAGCCCAAACCCTTGACCCTAGAATGCTGAAAGTTTTGCACAGGTATTCTTTTTATGATGCTTTCGAATAATCCTCTTTATATTCGAAATTCCTTCCCTAAGGGGTAAAAAGTCGGGTAGAAATTTATAATGGAGTTATGGTTCTAAAACTTGGTGTTAGTATTTTCGAATAAAAAATAATATTGAATCTGTGCGAATGAAATCGCGGGGCCTCCACGAGCACGCCAAAAAATCCTTCCCGGACAGTACGTATCAAACCAAACAAATGAAACATGAGTTTATAATAAGCCTTTTATCTAAATGCAGCATAAAATTTTGCTGATTGTAAAGATAGCTAACATTGGACTTTTTATCAGAGAGGTCAATGTCAAACACTAATGATTCAAACATTGAAATTGAAAACTTCCATTATTTAAACGACTTTCAGAGCGATCTTGAAATCATCTTGCACTCTTTAAGCGACTTTAGTAAAAGTATAAAAGTTTATAAGTATATATGTAATAAAAGTATATATGATTTTTCTCTGATAACTTCGTCGTTTATGCACCGATTTGAATGATTTGTTGGAAAGATTTTATTTCATAGGACCACCTAATAAGAAAGTCAGAGTTTGATGAAGGCAGACCTCATATTGTATCGTGGGGAGCTTTAACAAATCGTAAGGGCAACTAGTAGGTACTGGTTGAAATCGTGTGTCCTAATAATTTTAAAGAAAAAAAAAACCGATTTCAACCATTAAAGCTATGACACATTGGCTGCGATGAAACCAACAAAGCATGGAAACACCAGCTTTAAAATAAAAAATAAACATGATTTTAATGGAAAATGTGTGAAATTTTTTGAGAAAAAAAATCCGAAGACGAATTGTGAGACAAAATTTTTTGAAGTCGTTTAATGATACTTTATAAACAAGGAAGTTTCAAATAGAAATTCCAAGAGTAGAAAATCTACTCATGGCTGTCTTATGTCACCCGTGCCAATGAAAATAGAGCCAGATGACTGTCTATTTTCGTATAATACTAACATTGTAATCAAACATTTCAGGAGCGCTGGAAAGTCCTAAAATGACACTCGACGACAGCATAACCCTGGCGAAACTGACGGACACCATGCGCTCACAACTCGGAGTACTGGAAAATGGACTTTAACACCTGCGTATAAGTACCGATTTGCCCCACCCAGGCACGGTGTCAGAAGAGTTTTTGTGCACAATTTTTTAGGACGAGTTATACACCCTCCTTGAGGTTGTTCGACTTTAAAATCAAGCCTTGAAAAGCTTTAAAATGTCAATGAGACTTAAATTTTACATTCGCACGGCGTTTCTTAACACCAACGCCGAAATTGTATTCTAAAGTAATTTCTTTTTATGAAACAGACTGAAGTTTTCCATAGACTACATGCTTGCTTAACATCAGTCATGGTGGTGAAACGTTTGTTCTTAGTGTATTAAAAAAAGAATCAAACATTTTAAGAAGCGCGGGAAACAATTGTAACTGACATAGATGTCAGATTACTCGGTTTAATAAAAAAAAAGTACTATAAAATTGTAATAAAACTAAAAAAATATTATACAGTATTTTACCTCAACTACCTGTGATGAGAGACGTGTGTTCCGATTATATTGACATTGATAAATTGTGTTGTTGTGATATGGTTGTAAATTTAAATTAATTACTTACGTACAAATAATATTAATAAATGTATATTTATCTATACGACTGATTGACTTTGATTGATCTAAATTACTTGTACTGATTGAACAGTACACTGTCAACAACCGGCCGCAATTAGGTACAGTCGGCCAAGGATCTGATTTACCACCCTAAGGTTGAAATTCGTATGAATGTCACTAGATATTCATCTTAGAAGACAGGTCGCTTGACAAATCCAGGCTAGACTGGTAGTGTTGTACAATACTGGCAAGATTCGATTTATTTTGGAATCGATTTATGAGCGAGATGTTGGTAGGTACCATAATTTAAAGTATTCGTAAATGTTTTATGAGCAACAGTCAATGCATACAATGTTTCGACACGACACGTTTTGTTAGCCGTGCATAATTACTTTAGAGCTTATTATATTTTTTTACATCTAACTGTATAATTGTAGGTAACGAAACGACTTCGATGCAGGAATATAAAAATCACATCACTGATAATTGATGAAAAAGAACAAAGACCAAGTAGAATGTTCAACGCAACGGTTGTCAATGTGTCAGAATTCTCTTCTTAAATAAAAAAAAATAAGTAATTTTTTTACGACTTAACTATATTGATGTTTTACGGTAAGTATCATAAGAATGGCAGGCAGTATTATCAATGTGATCAACCACATCCTTGGACCGTACAATCAAGTGCAAACAGAGAGTGAAACGGGAATATTGGAAGCTGAAGTCCTGGCACGAAATAAATTCGCTCTCTTCATATAATAAGTAAAACCTTACACAATAAAACAAACCGCCGAACAAACTTAAATTCTTTTTTTTTTACAAATTCTTGTGACCACCCTTGGGTAAATAAATATGTCGAGACATTTAACACACGGTCACCTGTAGTGCAATTCTCGTATTTTCGTCTTTCGTAAAAAAGTCTCAACTTAGTCCAAACTCACTTGTTACTATCGTTCTCGTGTTACTATCGAATTTCAATAGTACATCAAACGGCTCGGAATTGTCAAAGCGTATTATCGTAAACAAACAAACTAAAATTACTCTTCTCAAACAAACGGTATTCTGGTAATTTTTTAACTCGAGCGTAAGCTAAACCAAAACGTAATCGTGATCGATCAAAAATACGAGAATTATTGCACTACTGACCTCAAACTAGGATACTATGGGTGCCAGAGACTGGTACACTTACATAAATACTTTTAAATACATACATAGATAAATAAAACACCCAGACGTACACAACAAATGCCTCAGCTCATCGCTGAAGCACTATGTCCGTGGCGGGAATCGGACCCGCGACCGTCGTCCTAGAGGCAGATGTCCTGACCACTAGTCCATGCCGGCCGTCTATGGGTATATTACTTTTTCCATTTATAATTAAAAAAAAGAACTACTCCGAAAAATATTAAGCGTATATATTAATATTTCTTGCATAAAAAGTATACGAGTGGATTTTGAAACTCCTCTGTTTTTTTCGACGATTACAAAGCACAATCAGCTGAGATTATTTGGAGAGATCGAATTTTCATTCGTTCCAAGGCAATGCCACCTGTGAAATGGAATCAGTTGATCGCAGTCGTCATTTCAATAGATCGTTAATTGTTAACGACACCGCTAAAACTATACACCCGAGACCAAGACATAATGGTCTCTTAGCATAAAGGTCAAGTTTATTTATATTGATTTTGTTACATAAGACAGATCCAGATTAACTTGGCCCTTGTGGTATTGTTTTGTTGGTGTTATTAACAATAATATTATTAGTATTTCTTTCAAAGCGATGATGACTTCTTTTTGACACCACCAGCCCCCTTAGCAAAGCGCTCCAAGAGAGACATGACAAGTCATATCAGGCATTGCGATTGGTTGAAACAAGCTTGACTCGCACGATGTGCGACATAGCAGCCAATCGCAGCGCATATTTGTTTTATGTCGTGTCTTGACGTGCTTGTTGGGGCTGCAGAATGACACCAGTTCAAATTCAGGTCAAGTTCCACGGGCCAAGACTTTTCACGAACACTGACGATATAACTAACCTGTATAGCTCAACAATTCATTATTGAAGTATTCGTTTTGTATGTGAATATATTGCAACTCGACCTGAGTGGTGTAGTTCTGGCGGTATCAAATGGAAGGAACGAATGTGACCTAAGGGTTGTTTGAGGTATTGTGGCAATGTCCAGCTGAAACCCAAATGACAACAATCAAGGCGTGTACCACAAATCGAAAGTGGTACTTTTTATTATACCAGCCCCCCCTAGCGAAGCGCTCCAAGAAAGACATGACAAGACATATCAGGCACTGCGATTGGTTGAAACAAGCTGAGTCGCACAATGTGCGACATAGCAGCCAATCACAGCGCGTATATTTTCTATGTCGTGTCTTTCTTGACGCCTTGCTAGGGCTGCAGGAATAATTTGCGAGGAAAAAAAGGAAAACGTTGGATTTGATCTACGAGATTATTTGCAAGGCTGTGGCAAAGGCAAGAAGTGAGATTGAATATTAGAAATGAAAGATTGTCTCACGAATAATATGGATTTTATTTATATTATGTTAAAACATATGAATATATGAGATATGAATAAATTAATGTGCACGTTTTTAACTTACATTCGTAATAAGAGAAAAAATAATAAATTATTTACTGCTTACAACTAGTCTCTGGGTGGTATTTTAAACAATAGATTACAGCATGTACTCCGGAATAATTATAGTGTGTCTCTTTTACACATAAGGGACTGTTGAATTATCCTTGCAATACGAACAGAAACTTGTCCTACTACATTGCAAGTATCAATTATATTACAAAAAATCTAAGGCTGGTTTTACAGTTCGTCCGGCCACACGCATAGTCCATATTTAAAATTTTTGACCGACTTTATAAAAGGAGGAGATTATAAATTATTTTTTTGTTGGAATGCCGGTGCTTATCGTGTGGTCCGCTTTTAATTTGTTTACTTATCGAAACTCGCACATTGTTGACGACAGACGCGCGACTATAAAACCACCCTAAAATTGTCTGTCTTATTTAACAATTATTATCCACAGGATAGCTATTGTCATTCTTCAAACATTATTAAATATACCTATTTTGGAATGTATGAAAATGTATGAATGTGTGATATATACCTATTATGAAAGATACAACGTCAAATTAAATCCTTTCAAACTCTTAAGACTTTCCCCAATGTCAAAATTTACCCCTCCATATAAAGTCGCAATCAGCTGATCGGTAATTAGTATGAAGAGGTGACATAATATTTTTCCATTGTTGACATAAGGTTCCTTGGAGAAAGTTTTTTGGTAAAATGGATATAGTGACTTTCTCCAGTTTCGCGCACGTTTTTTATTTAAACTTCTTTTAACAATTTATCTTAATTTACTCTTGTTTATTAATAAGGTGGAAAGTAAATGATCGTTGAGTTCTTATAGCAGAAACCGATAATAAATATGTAAATAAATTAACAAACAAAAAGTGGCAAACTATCGAAGTACTAGCCACTTACGGTAGTTAGATAAGTAGACCTTTAAAAATAGTATTTTTTTATTTATACAGTTGTTGTCACTGAGGGTTAAGATACTTACGGTTCAGAAATGTATATACTGCGTGTAAAAAGACCCCGAGCAATTTTCTTAGAAACTTTGGTCGACTCCTCAATATGAACCACTTTCACTATTTTACTATGGCAATTGCTCGGGATCCTTTTACACACAGTATAGGTAATAGGTACCAACTAATCATTAACTAATGTTGTTGATACGAAAACAAGTTATTGATACAATATTTAGCAAAGTCTGTGTTTTATCCTTTTCTACAATTTGACATTTCGTTAACGTGTGCAAAAGACAAAAAAAAATGCATAACTTTTGTTATTGGTAAGAGGATTGGTGCACATTTTAAAGAGGTTTGATGACAAGCCAACATCAAAACACAAATGCATACACGACAACAGCCAGAGCGCAATCAAAATGTCTATTTGTCATAAGATTGGAATACTCGTTGTATGATGGCGACGGCTTCCTTCAGTTGGGTCTCGGTAATGACGAGCGGTGGCGCTAGACGTATGGTCTGGCCGTGAGTGGGCTTGGCCAGGAGTCCCTCGTCGCGTAGCTTCAAGCACACGTCGTACGCTGGGATACCTGGGTTATGAGACAATGTTTGTTTTACCTAAATACCATTAATTTTCCAATGATAATAAAAGGACTTAGTAAACCTGGTTGAACAACTCGGGTTCATTAAATTAAGTGGTACATTTCGGTAATTAAGATTCTTTTAAATACCTGTTTACTTAAAGCACCTGGAGTGAATTGTGACTTCAAGTGCATTAAGAATACTCGTACTAACAAACATTTACAGCTAATTTGATCAGACTGAAAAAATCATAAAAAGGGGTAAACATTTTTCATGACGTTTATTTAAATGTTTATTTAACATCTTGTTGAGATCGTTGTCCTGATCAAATGTAAAATAGTAGGTATCCCGATTATATTAATGACAAATTTCATTCAATTCACGGCAAAGTAGCCAAATGCTAGCTAGAACTAGACTGCTTAGACTTCCGTAATTTAAACTGAATCTATACCAGGCTTAGAAGACTTTTGACAGGCAATTTTGTGGCTGATTATACCTGTTTCCATACAAACCGTTTAGATAGGCCAATGCATTAATTTCTCAGAAACAAATGAAAAAAAAAAATTGTGTGTAGAATACTTACTGTCATTTACGACTAGGGCAAACATGAGGCCCTTCCCTCGCACTGTAGTCACATATTTGGAGGGGATCTTGCTGAGCTCAGCGCGCAGCACCTCGCCCAGCCGCGCCGCGTTCTCGCACATCTTCTCTTCTAATAATACCTGGGAAATAATGATAAATATTTTGTCTCTTTTAGTTCCGTACTGCTTGTTCACCGTTTTGAAATTTGATTTCTAAACTGTATCATAATTTTAAATGTCATTAAAGTAAAGAAAATTAGTCCCTATATAGGTGACGGAAATATAATAAGTCTCTACATTTGTTCTGGTCTAATCGCGTTTGTGTAAAAGAGACAACTGGAACTACGTAGTTCATTCGAATAAGGACTGAGGTTGAGCCTTAAGTAAACTGTTTTATAACAATGGCCTTAGCTTCTTATGACAAACTATATATGAATAAATACATTTGAATAGGTATAACGTAACTTACCTTAACAGCCTCAGTGGCAACTGCACAGGCCAATGGGTTGCCGCCGTATGTAGAGCCATGTTGGCCCGGTTTGATCACCTGCGACAGAAAACTTTTTTATTAATTTCATGTAGGTTACATTAAATTAGGTTTAGAGTAATTTTATTACAATGAGACGGGCGTAGCAATAAAATATTTAAGTACATTTTTTTTTAAATTAAATCTCTACGTAACTTTTACGAAACCTTTATAATTTGAGTGCTTTACAATTTTATACTCAACAATTTGTGCGGAAATTGAACATAACAAATATTGTTAGATTAAGATGACAAAAGAAAAAGAGAAGACATCAAGGATCAGGGTATCCCTAACATATCGTGAGAAACAATACCTATTGATCGTGTACGTGCTTCAGGTTGGGAAACCGAAATAAACTCTTAAAGCAAAATAAGAACAGAAAGAATTCCAACGTACAAGACATTATAGAAGACAATGAACTGAATTAGTTAGTGTGTGCTTATAAAACACGGCGGGGAAACGAAATAAAAATCAGACAGAAGAAGTTAACGAGATAGAAAGTTATTTCAAACAAATAACATCAGTATGTACCTCATGAAGTAAGATGGTTTGAAAAATCGATCTAAAATCTCTGGACAGAGAAGAAAAAGAAATTATGCAGAAGAATATTTCAAACACATAGTACCTAGCAGTAAATAAACTAAACGCGTAATATTAATTTGCAAAACCAAAAAGAAGAGCTAAGGAGAAGTGTACATTTGTATTACTCACATCCATGACTCGAGTGTCAGCGAGCACGGCAGAGACCGGCAGCACTCCGCCGCTCAGCGCCTTACCGAGCACCAGGATGTCGGGCCTCACTCCCTCGTGGTCCACCGCCAGCAGCTTGCCCGTGCGACCTGGCGTTCATATCGGTATTATTAGTAAGCATTTAACTTAAATGCGACATGCGGCAAAAATACATAATTACTGTAGGTTCCTATTGCTTGCTTTATAAGTGACAGAGATAACCAAAACTATGGTGTAGAACCTTAGGGTTCACCATAGTTTTGGTTATAAACTTAGGGTTAATTAGGCAATTAAAGGGTATTTCTTAGTGTAGTAAATTAATAAGGTAAGTTTGTACGCCCTTGAGAATCTCCTCAACGAAAGTCGTCTTTGAAAAATAACTGAAATATAATATCACGTATAGTCTATTTTTGTAAAAATTATTGCATATTACATACCAAGTCCAGTCTGCACTTCATCAGCAATCCAGAGCACGTTGTACTTGGTGCAGAGCTCGCGCGCCTTCTTCAGGTAGCCAGCGTCTGGTACGATGATACCAGCCTCACCCTGAATGGGCTCCACCATGAACGCTGCTACTGTAGGGTCTTTTAGTTCCGCCTGCAAAGGAGGAGGTTTTAGGTATGTCTATTTGTGTCGTGCAAGATAATACAGTTGTCAGTTAATGACGACACGTGTGCAGCTTTTCATCTATTTTCTAAAAAAAAAATAGAAACCATTCGTGTAGCTGTAGTCGCCAGCTCCCTTCGATAGGTAACAGCACCTTAAGTTTTCATCACCCCGTTATAAATTATTTTCAAGAAAATAAAACCGACTTTAACCTTTCTCCTCTATTTATCGGGTCGGCCATCGACAAATCCTGACTTCATTGTAGAGATTAATTCAAGAAGATATGTCAAAGATAATGATCATGGGACCATCTTTAGACATATCTTCTTTCCATCAAAGTCGGTCCATAAACGACGTTATTCGCGAACAAACATAAAAAAACAATTTCTAATTTTGACCCAAACAAACAAACAAATAAATACCGTACGGGTCGAGCTAAATAAAACCGTTTAAAAACATATAATGTGGTCGAATTGAGTAACCTCCTTTCTTGAAGGCGCTTAAAATAATACCCCATCACTTACCTCAAGCGCAGGTAAATCGTTGTAAGGGACGAGCTTGAACCCAGGCATGTATGGACCGAAGCCGGTGTAGCATTCAGGGTCCGATGAGGATGAAACCGCCGATAGAGTGCGGCCCCAGAAGTTTCCTTCCGCGAAGATTATCTGCAAGGAGATAGATCATGAATCAGTAGGAATTATATTGAGGCACCTATGATAATTTTTGTAAAGAAACCTCCGTAAGTAGGTTCTAAAAGGTTGGTGCACCTTTGTGTTATTTTGTGTTTGTGCGATACTTTTACGTTGCGTTTCCCATGAAGAGTGGATGAATCATTTTATTAGTGATGGTTCCTGGCCAATGACCTCTGCCTAACACTGGATTAAGAGGTGTGGTATACATACGTGCACCACATCACGCCTGTCTCCCAGAGGGCAAAGTACCTAGAGACAATCAAACTTGTGACGATGCTGGCTGGTTGCTCTTGCTTCATACATGCTCATCAGTTTCGGATGCCCTTGACTTTGGCTTTCCGCAGCGTGTCGCAAATTTTGTTAGAGATGGGCGTGGTCTTCTTCCCCGCACATTAGCAACGTACGTACCTAATCGTATTCCCCTTTCGTAATGTGTGCATCTGAACTGAGAGCCCATTTTTTAAATTACTGCTAAACGAATATGTTAAAATTAGGTAAAATTCAAAGCAAACATTGCCCTGCCTAAATGCCTGTAAGTGTTATTCGCTTAGCAGGAATTTTAAAAAGTGGGCCCTCAATAAAATTCAGATGCACACTTTAGTAATCAACTATATAAAAATAAGTCGGGTTTTCCTTCCTGACGCTATAACTCCAGAACGCACGAACCGATTTCCACGGTTTTGCATTCGTTGGAAAGGTCTCGGGCTCCGTGAGGTATATAGCAAAGAAAATTCAGGAATATTTCAACAGAAGGGCGGGAAAAACTAAAAACAAAGAGTTATTTTCGAAGCTGTTTTGGCATAGATAACATAAATCTTTATCAAATATAATACGTTATTTAAATATATATAACTTAAGCAAGCTTTTAATAAAACGTGTTTCAGATAAATGAAAACTACGAATAAAGAAATGTAACTTGGCGGAACGAAGTTCGCCGGTTCAGCTAATCATATTTTAAAAGTGACACATGGAAATTGATCTGTTCATTTCAGTACCTTAGCTTGGTTCTGCGGGATCTT
>SJJU01003526.1:0-39709 GCA_012932125.1 Conopomorpha cramerella
ACTAAATCTATTGATGTACTAGATATCTATATTAATATCTAGTACATCATTACGTTTAAGACTAATTAAGATCTGATTAGGAAGGAAAACTATCGTTCGTTTCATATCGATTCTCATGACAGTCAGAAAAGACATGTCTTTTCACAGTAGCTACTAGCAGTGTTCTATTTGTAACAAAAAAATAATTCGTGTTTCAACACTTTTATAGACACTCAAATTAAGACAATAATAATGTTGTTTGCCAACACGTCGACTGGCGGGATGTGCCCCGAAAAGGTTAAATAGTCTGCCTTGCAACAGCTGTACTATTCATTTAGATATTAGGAGGTAAGCAGTTCTGTTTGTCTCCTAGGTGACGCCTCGCGATTTTACTAGCGTCAAACATCATGAACGTTTTAGCTTAAATCAATAAATACAAAACTTCCTGATGTTTGTCCCTAAGTATGCTTACATCTTTAAAAGTACGCAACGGATTTGAATGCGGTTTTCTTTAGTAGAAAGAGTAAATCTTGAGGAAGGTTTATGTGTGTCATCATCATCAGCCAAATAACGTCCACTGTCGGACGAGGGCCTCCCCCAATGATTTGCATAATTTGCGGGGAAAGTACAATAATTGCCACGCTGGGCAGGCGGGGTGGCGATCGCTATAGTGTTGTGGTTTAACTCACAGAGAACGGTGCTGCCCGTCCTTTGGAGATTTCCCTCGGTCGCCTCTTATGACCCTCACGACGGGAAATGTTGGGCTGGGGTGGTGACACATGAATTCTATTAATATAATATAATAATCTCTAAAAGATAGAGAGCGTCTGTGGTTCACTTGGTGGGATATTTGACTTGTAACCGGGAGGTCGCGGGTTTGAGTCCGACTACTGGACATGTACCAATTTTTCAGAGCCTATGTACGCAACGCAACGCTTGTACGGTGAAGGACAACATCGTGATGAAACCCGCACACGTTCACGTTGGGTTAAATACGCTTGGTGGACCGTGGGCTTTAGCAAGTGCCTCTGCCTACCCCGCTTTGGGATTAAAAGGCGTGATGTGTGTATTTATTTATAATATAATAATACATATATTAGCAAAACAACCTTTGTCGAGTCAGTGTATTTAATAATATAGACTAATCAGACCAGTGATTTTGAAGTCTATCGTGTACGGAACAAAATACAAATCAATAGTATAGTAAACTGTTTCTTAGCAGGTACATACCGCTAGGAACCCACACACCTCAAGCTAAATGTATCTAGCTACAACGGTTTTGTTTAGACGATGGTGGCCTTCGCTCACTCACAATGTTTGTGTTTTATAAATACGTATAGATTACCCAGAATCAAAGAGGAATAATACGCACAAAAAAAAACATTTTGAAGGTACGAGTGAGTATCAGGAATAAATTATACAATTTAAAAAATGAACTTCACACTTTTTGACACAAAAAGAAGAATTTGGTGTATGTTTAAAATGTTAATATTATCAATGTAACAAATAAATGCATTATTGCATAAAAAAATACGTTGTTTTATACTATGTATTGACATAGTATAAAACAAAGTCCATCTGCATCTGCATCTCCCGCTGTCTGTGGAAGTCCAGGAAAGGTTTAAAATGTGTATTTCTTCCAATACACGAGGTACAAATATTTTACGTGTGTATCCTTAGCTCTTTAATAATACGATATTTTGATGCAGTTTTTTTAATAGATAGATAGATTGCAGAGGTAGGTAAATGTATCTAGTTACAACGGTAGTAAGATGCATATAATAGCAGGGCAACACCGTTAATGTATTTTGTCAAAACAATGTTTGCCGGGTCAGTTGTATTATGAGTATAATCTCCCAGTCTATGACCGCGACGTTTCCAGACGGTGAGTTCAATTGTTATTCTGCGTGCATAAAACAAATGCTGCACGTAAAACCGCGAGTAACATTGTGAAAATTGTCCCGGGGTGTTGAGACGCAGCACGTCAGGCCGGGACGATGCAACGTAATATAATACCTATTTCTCATTTTGCTCTCCCGTGCACGCGTCTTGTCTCCGTCGGCGGCATCTCAGTCGCCGCGACACGCCCGCGTCTCTGCCTGTCCCTCGTACGCAGCACACGTGAGCTATTCTATTACAGACACGTACATAATACCTGTTAATGCCGTTGGTACAATCTTTTGAATAGAATCTTAGGTTGGTTTTAGAGTTACGATTGGGGGATTGAAAAAGTATGCCAATTTTTTTTTTTACAAAGTGTTAGATCTGGCAAGTCTTGTTATGTTATTCTTGAATAAGAATTCAAGTCCCAATTTGGCTTCAGAAAATTCAAAACAAGACAATTCTATTTATTTAGTACCGATATTATTCATGGGAAAGTTGGTAATATATTTTTATAAAATGTTACTTCTTTACGGAGAAAAAACTACAAAACGAATTTTAATGAAATTCGTTGGACAGATAAATTATAATCGTTATGAGGACATTATATATTAATTAGGGATCACGGGAAACAGTCTTCAAATTTTAACAAATAAAGTGATTGTTATGAATTATCTAAAGTATACATTTAGGAAATAACCTTTAAAATGAAGAGAACAAAAACTTCGTTCGTGTACAGTTATCAGCACACAATATCACTTGACATATTTTGTCGCTTTCTCGTTATTCTTAAGACTTCTATTTAATTATTGTATTAATTGGAACACTAACCTCAGGTTTGTGAGTGTCTATGTTTGTTACTTCTTCTATTATTTTTCTCGGGATGTCTAAACGGTTTGAGAGATTTTATTAAAATTTGCTATGGCTGGATTAACACATAAGCTATTATTTTTCTCGGAATTCCCACAGAAAGGGATCAAATTGTGGGTACAGCTAGGAGTACCTAAATGTGAAAACACAATTGTTTTTCAAGAATACAACATATGACTGTAGAATAATCCATAATAAGATTTGAAATGCGAAAGTAACAGTGTTTCTGTCTGTTTCGGTTTCACGGCAAAACTACTGAACGGATTTAAATGAACTTGGATATACATAGGTAGTTTAGAGCCTGACAAAGTACACATAATTTTAACCCTATCCTATGGGACGCGTCACTAAATAGAGGGTGTTATAGTTTGAAGTTCACTAGTTGTTTAAAAACGAGAATTTATGAGTTCTTACAATTATGAGTTTGTTGCTAGTATTGACATCTCTCCGATATGCAAGCTATATTAGGCACAAAGTACGTAGACGTACCTACTCGTGTTTCAAACATGTGTGGTTGACATTATCCATTATCCTAACATTGACTGGGTCGCCGCGAAGCAAATGTGATATCGGAATGCTTTTAAAGTCACCACGTAACAATATTGCCTAGCGAAATGTAATACAAATATTACATATAGACCTATTTATCTTATTGTTTTGAATTTTTCATGTACTAGTTACTGACAGATAGCATGGTTGCCCTGCCTCTATGACATCGGTAGAGTCATCGGTCTGCTGCAGCTCAGGCGTTTGTTGTGTGCTTTTGAATGGTGTTTCTGTTCAAAAACTGTCGTTTGTAAGTATATCAGTCTCTGGCACCCATAAGATAGTACAGGGTATACCAGTGGCGTGCCCTGGCTTTTACGACAAGGTAGACGGTAATCCCCAAGGATTTACACCTATGTATAGGTAACTTGTCTTTACGAAATATAGGCCCCTGTTTGTGGGTGAGTAGATACTCACCCACAAAACACGGGACCTTTGTTAGCCTATGTCGTGAGTACAACAAAAGAAGATCTAGTAATAACTCTATTATTAGGACGGGTAGCCAAAATACTATGGTAGGCACAGCCTTTTTGCCTAGAGGTATATGGTGTGCACGCCACTGGGGTATACTAGTTTCCGAATCAGTGGTGTTAGAATACTAACAAAATGTCCGCTCGTTTTGTGTCGATTCATTTGTTTTAGTGACGTCAGAACAATCACGGCACAGCACCGCGAGCTGCGCTTGGCGGACGTTTCCGAAAACGACATACGTCATCGACACGAAACGAACGAACGTTTTCTTATTGTTCTAACCACACAGATGACCGTATGTGATATGTCCCGGAATATTAATTACACTTTCGGAGTGAAACGTACTAAACGCAAAATTAGCACTACACGTGTTTTTGTATAATAAGTAATAAAACAATTTTACTACTTATTTACAACTAGTGGACGCCCCTATCCTATGTCCGTCTCCCGGTTCTAAGTCACCTCCCCACCAATTTTTAACCAAATCGGTTCATTCTTTCTTAAGTTATAAATAGTGTAACTAACACGACTTTCTTTTATAGATTTGATTTGATATGACTAAAATTGACATTAATACTACTTCTTTTATACCAAAAGAATAGAATACAATTGGTAAAAAAAATATTATACATCAAAATGCACGGTGAACAAAACGCAAAATATGCAACCAATTCGTCTAGCATATTTAGCTATTTTTAGTTACCAGTACTCACGATAACATTTGTCAACATGCATTGACGAAATGCACCTAGATTTTGCCGATTGTTACCATAACAGATTGGCTACCTTGGTATTAAAGATTACCAACGCAATTGTTTAATTTAATGTTGTTGTCTTTCTCTGACTTTTGTCATTTTCTTCGAGTGAAACACGTATAGCAATATACTTAAAAGGATTTAGGCAAACAATCTGTATGTATATTTCAATTTGCGAAGAGAAAATATATGTACCTTTGAGTATGGTATGTGCAAGATCCATGTATGTATATCGGTACATAGAGGCACATAATTTGCAATCAAATCAAACACTCATGTGCCTATAAGAAAAACCACGTGTGTCCTACTTTTCATTTATATTGCAACAAACAAACGATGAATCCTAGAATGAAATAGATTACATTTTCATTTGCTAGTTTATAAAAAAAATAGGTTTGAAGGTTAAACGAGGCAGCTGCTTAGTGTACCGCGTTATATATTTTCGCAACTTATCACACGGAACGGATGTTTGTTTAAAAGTTCACCGGTTAGGTAAACAAATTGGTATATAGTTAGGCGCAACAGGTGGGCGTAGGTAGCCGAGCCGTCGACCTGGCAAACTTTTATACTATAAGCACCGGTGAGTGCCGTAGCGACTGAGCTACCGAAATAGGTACCTGAATACATACAAAACATACGTAAAATAACTGTTTATAATGCTGCACATTAATCCTAGAGCGTGTTGCGTCTGGATCTTTTTTTTTTTATTCACTATGAACAAGCGTTTGACCACCATCCTGTCTACGATGGAGCACACTTGTTCAGTAGGTACCTATTCATCCGTGACTTGAAGACCTTCAGACTGTACTGCGCAGGAAACACAGACTACGGCAAGTCGTTCCACATCCTGGCGGTTCGCACTATGAAAGTGGACGCGAACCGTTTGGTTCGCGTAAATGGCAAATACACCTGGTATGGATTGTCTTAAGCTATCCAGATTAAAGAGAACACGCAGCTTTTATACGAATGTCTTATTGAAAAATCTTGTCGTATTAACTAACTATAAAAATACACTGTAGTTTTAATCAGAAGCAGTACAGTCGGAGCTGGATAAGCAGATAAGCAGACGTCGACAGATCATCATGCGTATTTAAACTCGTAACGATACCGTGAAAAATTGTGTGAAAAAAAAGAATCACAGATTGGTGTGCATGCTACATTGTATAGAGCTTATTAGTATTTTACGCGAAAAGTAATAATTGTATTTTTGTGAAATTGTACAAGAATATAGGTAGCGTATACAGAATAAATTTAGGCTTTATTTCTCTCGAAATATCATCAAACTCCGAATAAACGGCATAAATTTCGGGTAACACCTCATCTTCCAAAGACACAGCCAGATTGAATAAACCGTAAGTACGTAGTTTCTACCTTCTTTTTATTTCTTAAGCAAACATTTGACGATCTTTCTGGCTGGTAAAGCAATGGTCTACGATACAGCAATCTTGTTTACTAGGTTCTTGTTTTTTAGGTACCTATTCACTTATGACTTGATAACATCCTGACTATATCACGCAGTAGACACACTCTGGCAAGTAATACCACGTTCTGGCTGTTCGCAAACTGGACGCAACCTTTTGATTCGCGCAAGTACTTACTATTGCGTTTTTTTTTCTTAGAAAAAACACTCATCACCACACAATCGACTGTGGTTACTTCATAGAAAGACATTCCTTTGTTTGTTTACACAAAATATGATGATGCCTGAATGTGATGAGAGAGTTAATGCAGCTAATACCTATTCCTATTAATTGAACATCGGCAATTATCTTCTGAGACGCGTTTCAAATAGATACGAAGGTTCCCTCAATATATAACTAGTGCAGATTGCACAAACTGTAGCACAACAATTTACCACGTATTCGATCTATCGTTTGAATAGGTGAGTATTAATTAGGTTTAGACTCCACAGCGTGCTTGCCAATTAACAGGATCGTGTGGTTTGTATAGATTCTAGTACATTTTACAATCGTTCAGTCGTCTTCAGATGAGTATCTATGTTGGGTTCTGCAAAAGAGATTTCATGTAAATACACATAGATATTAGCTTTTATACGGAAGCTATATCTGTAGACATGATTCTCCAGCCGAATTCACATTCATTGTACTGAGCTTTTTTAAGCTAAGAATTAACTTTAAGAGAGTCTGAGTTCTGACCAGAAACACTGACAGAGGGCATGTCTCCGAAAAAAAAACACTAAATTCTCAAAAAGTTACGGCCACCAGAAGCTTTTATAATGTGAACTTTTAGGACGGGGCCCTGTAGCAGTGCACGGCGGGCTCGCTAAATAGTGCAATCCACTTGGATGGTTGCGTCTACGGAACCTTTTAGCAATTGTTCGCGAAAACATGGTGGAAGCGAGTGGGTGCTGTGACAGAGGATCCTCCACGTCGGCCGCGTCGGGGGAGGGAGGGGCTTAGTGAGCCAGACCCGGGAAGATACACTCGTCGACCGTACCCACTCTTACCTGACCAACTGACACAAACAAACTTCAAAGCTAACAAGCGCAACCCTTCAAATTCATTCCTTAACTACCTACGGCATACATTCATTTTTATTCACATCTCAACAAACAATAAATGAAGAACGACACGTTTTAATTTGTATCACTTTAAACTTACAGACGGACTTGTATGACTAAAATATTAATGTTATTTGGGTCGCCGATAAATTTAAAATGCATTAACTGTCACTGATGTTTGACTGCGGACGATAAAACCTGTGCATTACGATTAGTATTATGATTATATGCGTAAATAATTAAAATTTTAATGTAAGATTCGCCAAATGATATGTTGAAAATCTAATCTGCGTTTAAAAGTATAAATCGTTTATTATATTCTGTTGGGGCCGGAGTTCGAGGACTTGACAATTTACGCCAGGTAGGTATATAAGCCATCTAGTAAAAATGGTTGTAGGTCGGACAGTCGGTTTACAGACGGTAGTCTAACATGACAACGTCAAACATTGCAGTTATAGTAGTACTACACTCGCTTGCAGAACGGGACATTGACGTCATCCTTTTCGTGTAGGTATGCAGCTCGTAGTATCGAGTTATTAAACGTTGTCACGTCAAAAATTGTTGTATTTTATAAACTCGTGACTAAGTAGGTTCATTGGTATCTAAATATATAAAAGGAAAAGCTGACTGAATGACTTACTGACTGACTGACATATCAACACACAGCCCAAACGGCTAAACGTAGACACTTGATGGCACGATTTGGCACGGACGTAGCTTAGGTACCATAGGGGTGCACTAAAATTCCCATGGCAACGGGAATGAACGGGAAATTTCTTTTGTATGAAAAATCTAAACGGCTCAAGTTAGACGCTTGAAGTTTGGGATGCAGGTACTACTAAACTACGCGAATGAAATCGCGGGGCGTCCACTAGTAACCTATAATAATAGTGGTTCTCAATATTTTCCTTATCCATATAATAGGAGAAAACAAGAAAAAATAGAATGTTATATTTATATTATTTACAATTAGACTGAGAATTAGATTCGGAATGATGTCGCGTTGGAGATGTTCATGAAGTGATTAATGGTTTTGCATTTACATTTTCAATTAATGATAATGTAAAAAAGTGATGATTGAAATGCGGGCACCGTCTCTCCAACAACCAGAACTAGGTGCGATAATTGAGCGATGAGTTGAGAGGGTTATGAGTTAAGTGAGTTTGAGTTATTGTGCCTCAGATTAATGGAGCGTGAGATATTAATCACACAATTTTTGACGGGACTGTTGGTCTAGTGGTCAGTATGTATACTTCCATTCCGTTGGGTCGTGGATTCAATTTCCAACGCTGAAAGTACTTGTGGGATGTGTCTGAGTGTGAGTGTATGTACTTAAGTACAAAAATAAAATGTGTGTATAAAAATGTATTAAAGTGAGTACCTATATTTCGTTGTCTGATTTCCATAACAAAAGTGCTTTAGCTACTTAACATTAATGAAATCAATGTGAATATTGTTGTGAAATTTTTAATATTAAATAATCCGAAATGTCTGGACGTATGTAATATACTCGCGAGCAATGAAATGGAATAAGTCTTAGTTTTTCATACAAACACGGTCACTTTCATCTTATATAAAAAAATCAAAGCCACTTTTCGTTGTCTTAGAAAAGATATAGAATAGTCATAAACCATGGGGAAAGATCGTTTGGTCCGTGAGAGCTCAATATTAATCATGATTTTCTTGCCACTAATCATTCTAGATTTGTTTCAGATCGCTTTTAATGCTTGTACGGCGTATTCTGAAGATCATTATGCAATGTCAAGAATCTGGTGTACCAACCTAAGGTTGAATGAACCTCACATTAAATATTAAGGCTCAATGTTTACTTGGCACAATATAACAACTCTACCTTTATTGATGAAAGCATATGTCACCAAAAGGTGACACAGGAAGAATCATTAAAACTGGTACAACACTTTGTTAGCCGAGCGTACCTTAGTCCTTTGTTTTTTAATTGCTTAGTTAATTCCATGATGTTATGGATGTGTAACATTATCCATAGAAATAAGACTCGTTTAGTTTAAATTGGGTGTAGAACTTTTTAATTGCGCGCCAAAAGATCCTTGTCGGAACGTATAATTTCACCGTAGGGATATTTTTGTAACTACGATTCTGGGAAGGTGACGCAGTGGAAGTAAATCACATTTTTATATTTTAATAAATGCAGTTTTTCTCCGTAATAAAATCACTATCATCTGAGTTTACAGTTGAATAAATCGGACGATATCTGCAATCGTGTTCCAGGATGGAATAAAATTAAGTATATGTATATGAGGAAATACTTTTCGGTATTCATATTTCATAGATATATCAAGAATTGAGTTAATTCGACGTATGAAAGCTGACATGCAGCCATAATTATCGCAACCTCATGAAGTTCATAAATAACTTTTAGTAGGTAGCGAATCGCGCATTAATTTTTATTGCTTTTAAAATAACGCATGACATTCAATGTTAAAGTTATTATTAACCTAAAAATATTTGTTTATTGATTACAAATATTATGTTTTACGGATGTCATCGTCATAGACTGAAACGGCTTGTCGTCCTACCTCTGCGTATAGAAGAAATGGCAAAATATCAAAACTTTTAGAGTTGATTTTTAAATACACTTTCTAAATTCCCTGCTTCGCTTGCCCTACGTCGTATATAAAACTGTGATTTCGACTTTATTGGTAGCTATACATTTTTCGATATTCGACATCAATTTTCGACAAGTTCCTAGAACTTTAGAACTTTGGTCTCAGAATGAAAATCTCTAAAGGTCTTTTAAAATTTACCGGACTATCTGATTGGAGAACCGTGGTTGGGTATTTGTTAAACAAAAACTACTTCGCATTTGGATTAAATGGTGTGAAGACATTTTTTTTTATCCGCCTGCAATTTCGTTTATACATTAAATATATCTTATCTGATTCTATATTTCTTGACTAATTAAATGTAGAGTTCACTAGAGAATCATTTAACTTTAAAGATAGAAAGATGGACGTTCTCAACAGGTACTAGATGCTTTACGGTTTTTTAAAGTTCCCCTCGATTTATCTGGTCTGCTTATATTATAATTCAATTAAACTCCCATACTAACAGCAGATGTACATTAATTTTTGTATAAGTTTAGTAATGAAAGATTTCCGTGTAATTGTGTGTTGTTACACAACAATAAAACATTTGGTTATTTAGGTGAGAGAGCTAATAAACTATATATTATATCAAAGCCGTAGAAAGCAGAGTCCGTTATCTCTAATATGTTTTTTTCAGTTCTAAGAATCAAGTCAAATCAAAATTAGCTTATTTCATCGTTATAAGTGCTATGGCATACATATATATACAGTAGCATAACACAAAGCTTGATGAAGGTAATATATTATTCGAAAAACAAAAGTAAACGCCAGAAGAACCGGAAAGAAACTGAAAGGAATAATAACAAGTGACGATCTCAAAATGTATATTCTTGGTCTACGACAATGATACAAAATATACCTGTACTCTATATATCACAGCCGCCATTTTTAAGATACGTACAACATGATATTACGCACACTTGATAGCAGAGCTACAGACAGTCGTACTATGTAGAGACGTTTAGGGAAGTACCGTGTATCTGTGGAGGAGACAGTGAAGAGCCGTAATGACAGTGAAGTGGTATGAGGGGTGCAGACGCAAATCCTACGGAAGCGCCCTTGATGCCCGCACCTCGCTTGGACTGGCTGCAATATAGATTTCATACAACACGACCTTATGTATGCATGTAAGTTTTTTGGGGTATATGTCATCGCGGTGGAAGGAAACTGGCAAGCGATAGAAAGTTATGAAGTACTATTTAAAAAAAAAATCTAGGCGCTCCAATATGAGAAATTACATTTTGTATCCGAAATTTCATACAGTGGTCGGCCACGGCCTACAATCCTAAGGTTGAAAGTCAAATTAATTTTCATTAGACATTAAGGTTAATTTTTCACTTGTCACAATATAGGTCTGTAAGAACAGTACTTTGTTGATGTTTATTACACAGAAACTACGAAACATTTAGTCTATTTCGATTCCTGCCACATATAATTTAACAGTTATCGTTGGAAATGTAATTTAAACCTTATGGTATATGTATCTCCCATTATTTTAGATATGGATTTAAAGATTTTAACTTTTTAATTCGTAACGAGTAAAAATGTAAAAGCATTTTTTTTTTACGAATTGTATGGAGCCACCTTCGGGATTTCCATTCCAATATATTGTTAATTGCACTCTGTAACATACATATTATTATAAAAAGAGAGTTTCATTTATTTTTTATTGATCAAAGAAAGTAAATTCCTTTGACTACTTCCATTACAGAATATAGATATTATTTTAGAGAGTTTGTTTTTTCCTAAATTTTTTAAGTCTAATTTCAAGCCATAATCCACGTCCTAGACACTGTTAAATAATCGGTAATCCCAATGCTTCAAGACAGTTAACGACAAGGTGCTTATTCACAACCCTGCTTATATCCATGAGAATGCAAGTTTTTTACGCGAAAACTAACTAACCGATAATCATGAAACGTGACACACATTTGCTTGGGGATATTAGACATAACATGTACTGTATTATATCCCGAAATTCCCACGGGAACAGAACAAACCGTGATTAGATCGCGGGTAGCAGCTAGTAATCGTTGCAAAATGACAGTTACTAGCGCGTGTTAATCGGTCGCAAAACACCCGCTGAGTCCGAAACTCTGTGATATTTCAAACGCAGAATATGAACGCTGTCGCCTCTCGCCCGCCGCCGCCGCCGCTGGAGGGTCGGACTTAATAGCTCATGAAATGTATGTAAGTAGTCGGAAGGGGATGTTCGCGGCCCGCTACTCGAGCACCCGACAAAAAGTAAATACCTGCTATGCTTTTGATGCTATTGTTCAACACTCGAATAAAACGAACAGCGATTCACAACGATGTCGAGTTTGAGAGACAGCGATGGAACTGTGCGATGAAGTTGCGACGTTGTTTGGTACTGTCAGCGATTGCTGAGTGTAACACGACTTGTACTTGGACATTCGAGGATTTTCGCTTTGAAAGTGGCTATATCACTTTTACTGAATGTATTTAGTGAAACAACTTTAAAAAAAATCTAACTGCAACACTGAAAAACACTGTACTGGTGTTGAGAGTTTTGTGATTCTCTTATGAATGACTATTCACATTAAAAAATAATTCGAAACTTATGATGTCACAAACATAAAAAGTGTGTTATTTCTTTTTTAAGTAGGTATGTATTTTAATGCGTGCATTTCATAGTTTTCACAAGAACTACAGACTACTGTTTTTCTTTTTTATAGGATCTAAGTAATTGAACGATATAATGAACAACGCACTTAGTGTTGTTATTCTTTAGCGTAGTAACCGGATGCGGATGTTTTCAATACGGGGTGCTCTAATGAGACTTTCCATAGGAGAGATGTTTTTCACAGAGGGGATCGATCAAGTTCCGGCAACTCGCCTAAGCCGATTAAATGGTATGCACTGCCCCTGCATATTCAGATTAGATTGTCTATACAGGGTGGTTTGGAATACCTTTTCAGGTGAATTATTCTGACTCTGTAGACTAACAAAAGCTATTTCTGAATGTGTCAGTGTCTCTAAACGTTGCATAATAATAATAAACTACATACAGATAGGTAGTAGTGCCAGAAGAAGTATAAAAGCATAATTATATATTAAGATAGTATAAGCTTGGTAAATAAATAAATAAATAAAAAAATAATTGACGTATAAATGCGGTCATTGAGAAGCATGAATCGTGATATTAAATGACAGAATGAGGTAACAATTTGTTAATAATAAGTTATGATTTGATTGAACATCCAGTGACCAACATTATTGAGGTGCATTAAAAATTGTCCGCCATCTTGCAAGTGACGCCATATTGGTGTTTAGTGAAACATCACAAAGTCATAATTTGTCATCAAAACTGAAAGTGTATACAAAATTTCAGTCCAATTGCTAGTCGACATCTCCTTTAAAATTGTCTAGCAAGGTTTGAACCAAAAATTAATAAAAGCTTTAAAAAATGGAAGGGTTATGTAAATGAGGTGTATGTGTATTTGTAACAAGTACTTAAAAGCTCATCACCTAAATATGTGTCAGCGGTGAGAATCGAACCCACGACCTTACGAAATAAAGGCAGACATGCTGACCACTACACCAACGGGTCCGTCGAGCCTTGTCCATATATAGTATAAATCAAAGTCGCCTCCCGAAGTATATCCCTATGTATGCTTAGATCTTGAAATCTATGCAACGGATTTTGCTACGATTTACTCTAGTAGATAGAGTGATACAATTATTTTGACAGATAAATGATGAAACTAAGCTGACGGATATCGGATGGGGTCCAAAAGCAATAACAATAATAACTATTACATTCAAATTTTCTTAGAATAAATTCGCAGCGGTCGGCCGGCGGTGTGGCATACATAAATTCATACTCGTAATGGCGTGTCCGTGTCTCGCGGCATCACCGAATGCCCACGTATTGTTATTCAGCTGTTATATCTCGGGGTTAAGTCAACCGGCCACCGAATTTTAACCGCATACAATAATATCCAGCGCGATCCCGAACGGAACCTCCTCGAGCCATCTATATTTGCATTTGACGTGGATAAAAGTAATGTGCTTTTCGACGTAGGTCATATTAAATAGTGTTGTGTATTCCCTTGTGTGTTGGACTGTTTATTTGAGGGTGTTCTGGTGTCAGTACGGCCCTGTTGCTGGACAAAATCAAATACAATCGTCAGCATAAATTCGTGAGCATAAATTCCGGATCGCAAATCCTTTTTTGTGCACAACACGTCAAAATACATCATACAAATCATTCGAGGAGAGCCAGCAAAAGAAACTATTTCTTTAAGACAATAAAGAAGTGAAAAAGAAAGTCATAAAGTACTCATGTCATAATCGTATTAAATATTACTACTTACAGAATTTTATCATTTATTTCAATTAATATACATATTCCAGGACATATCCTGGAATTATTGCTCAGGAGTGCATTGAGTTGCAGAAAGTCTTCACCATGAAGAAACTCTAAGTATCAGCTGTTTTGGTGGAGTGTATTGATAGGTAAAATTAATAGGTGACAAATAAATCAATGAAATATTATACGAAACTTAAAATATTTAATCACCGAATTAACCGACCTTAATACCTGTTCCAATACAAATTTTACTTTACCTTACTTTACGTATCTGCACTTACTGCTTCCTGTCTTCTAAGACTCTACTAAGGTCGTGACATTATGTGGTCATTGCCCCATAGGGCTGTTTGAGCAATATGGGGTAATGATGGGTAGTCCTGTTTCTTACAACCAACTAATGTTAGTAGAGTCTTGGAAGATAGGAAGCAGGAAGTGCAAAGACATAAAGTAAGGTGAGACTACTGAAATCTATGTTGAGTCGTGGTAAACTATGTTCTTCGACCATTATACAGTCCGTTAACAGTTATTTTACCTCTGGCTTTTATATCCAGAAGCCGCGGCTGGCATATATAATGACGTCTGTCAAAGGGAAAATAACTGTGACGGTCTGTAAAACTTTTATTTATCTCATGTCAACCCATTTCTACTATTAAACATATTATTGATAACGAGTGGACGCCCCGCGATTTCATTCGCGGAGTCTCAGTTAATATTTAAATATGTATGGCGACGCGTCCCACAGGATCGGGATAAAAATACTTTCCGTGTCCGTCGCCTGGTCTTAAGCTGCATCCCCACCAATTTTCAGCCTAATCGTTTCAGCCATTCGTGCTTTATAAATAGTGTAACTAACACGACTTTCTTTTATATACGTATATATAGAAGATAGATAGGTCCGTCTTAAACATAATAGATACCCTCGTTGACTGAACATAGACAACAAAACGTCTCATTTTTTAAAGATCGATTATTTTGTCCAGCGGCGGCGTGTGGCCAAGGCGAGTGAAGGCGCGATCCTCGGCCGGCAAGTTTAAGAGGAGTTCCTTGTAGACGACTGCAGCTTCCGGCGGCCCGTCATCTGCGCTGATAGAGATTGATGCCGGGGACGCGGCCCGGCCAGGCCTCCGCCCGGAATACTAAGCGCCCACTTCGCGCCATTCTTCGCTCAATTAGAGGCGATCCGGCGGCTTTTGTTTCTGCCGTCGGTCGCCGCCTCTCATAACACCCCCCTCGATCGGCACCGCTTCACGCCGCATACTAAATGACCTACAAATTCCACTAGTTACAAGCAAAGTGTTCTTCGGGTACTTAGTAATTTTCATCGCTTTTTCATGACTGTGGTGTCGTAAGTTGGTAGGTGAGGTTTTTTGCAGTCTCATTTCAAACCCTTTGATTTACATTGAATTGAATTACGGTTGTATTAATTAGTTCCGTTTCCTTTTACGTGTTAATGTGGAGCATTAAATGTCGCTACTATTTTTACTTTAATTTCTTCAAACTAGGCTATGGGCCAATCCTCCTATCACGTTGGGTTAAATACGCTTGGTAAACCGTGAATATTTCGGAAGTGCCTCTGCCTACCCCGCTTAAGGATGAGGCATGAAGAGTCTTTACAACATGCCGCATGACTTATCGTCACCCTTTCGAGTTATACGAAAGGAATTATTGGACGGAATTCTTCAAATATCGGCCTAATCATCTGGATCACAATTCGTCATGGCCCTTCTTGAGGTAGGCGCATGTTCAGTAGTGGACGTCAGTGTACTGGCACAATGATCATCATCATCATGATCATCAGCCCATACTTGATGCACAATGATGAACCACTAATATTACAAGTATATGAAATATTTTCAGTAACTGAAATGTATTAACTAACTAGCTGTCCTGAAAAACGTAGTAAAGGTATTCTTATGGTCAAACCACCGCCCAATAATCCCTTTGACACCCCACAGTTGGCCATTGTACTCCGTATTTAGAAAAGACCCCAGCTGGCCCACTAACACTTTTGGTCCATAAATTTTATAAAAATCGGTGTTTAAACAAACACCGCTATACGAGAATTTTATTGCAGAGAATGTATCTACGTACGTATTAGTATCTGCTGTCATTTGACAAGCATTATGATATGTGTGACTCACATATTGTTACCTTCTATGTAGTTAGGCAGTCAGTAGAGTAGGTACAAAACTATGCTGCTGATGTTGCCTAGTATGATCGTATCGCACCATACCAGCTCACATTTCGCCCGGTCAGTTCGTCGATTCAGCAATTGGTCGCGCGTAATATGTGTCAAAGAGTATTACAATGCATTCACTAGACTTCTCAATTCAATGGTATTTTCTTTATGTTTGCTACCTCAAAACTTTTGGCCAAATGAACCGATATGGATGATTGTTTTGTAGTTTGAAAGCTGGTGCTTCTCGCTTGGTTCAAGTTCAAATGATTCAGTTCCGACTCATGCACCACCAGTCTTAATATTTTACTGGTTTTAAAGTTGTTTTCTTCTTTCTTTAAAGTATTTTCGCTTAAGTCGCTAGTGCAACTACTGTGACTCAAGGGTTAAAAATGTGTAACGAAGCATTTGGAATTTTTGTGAGGACAGTTTTACATTATAGAAGAAAAATATTCCATTAATAACAATTAACAGACGGGCCCGTTGGTTTAGTGGTCAGCATGTCTGCTTCTAAGTGATGAGCTTTTAAGTACTTCTTGCATGTGTCTGGCTGTTTATTTATATAAGTATGTATTTAAAAGAAAAAAAATGTATTTAAGTAAGTATATTTCGTTGTCTGAATGCCATAACACAAGTGCTTTAGCTACTTAACATGGGATGAAGGCAATGTGCCCGGCATCAGCCCGCCTGAGCAAATCACTCCAAGAAAAAAATAACAATACCGAACATTTGATATCGCACGTGATTAGTTGAAACAAGCGAAATCGCATATGTTCTATGTCGTGTCGTTCTTGACACGTGTGATACGCGTTCTGGTGAAACAATATCTGTGCACAGTCTAGTACTACTTCTTCTCTATCTCAGAATGAAAAAAAGGTTGGATCGTTCCTTGTTACATTAAACTAGCTTTCCGCCCGCGGCTTCGCCCGTGTGGACTTCGGTTACATTGCGGTATAAAGGAATATTTTTGTTTTCCCTCGGGAACATCTTTTTTTTCGGGATAAGAAGTACCCTATTATTTAAACCGGACTTCTTACTATACATCTGCAAAATTTCAAAGCAATCGGTTCAGTAGTTACGGCGTGAAAGCGGAACAAACAAACAAACTCACTTTCCCATTTATAATATTAGTAAGATGTGCTCCGAAACTACTTACTGGACTGGTTTCTTCAAAAGTTCTTTCAGTATTAAATTCATTAATGATCCCTGCAAAACGTCTCTATGCCATTAAACTAGACTACCTTACATTAAACGGAACTACCTTAGCCAAGTTCCACATCCTGTTCGTTACAAACAACTAGTATCAAATGCATAATACCTACGTAGGTTAATCTTGAAACGCGCTAGCTCGATTATTCCTCGATTCTTCGATAACACGGTCCGGTTGAATCGATATAATCCCATCAACTCGATCATAAAACGACGCGTAAAATTAATTTAGCATCGAATATTTAATTATTATACTGTCACATTGTTCAGTTCTCGGAATAACATCGCCGGTTGCCATCGACCTCTCGACGTCGCCTATTTACACTAATGCAACACACGTGTGATATTTTGATGATTATGATTAAGTTTGATGTCAGATTTCATGTCATCGAATTTTATTTAAAATATTGAAACATTAATTATGAACTTGCGTGACCTTATTGCTGCCGTCATGCGAAGAAAAGGCACAACATCACATTATTTTCATTGGAATATGCCTGTGTTTCCTGCGCAGTACAGTCTGAAGGTCTTCTAGTCGCGGGTGAATATTTACCTACTGAACAAGTGTGCTCCATCGCTGCTTAACATTAGGCTGGATGGTGGTCAAACGCTAGTTCATAGTAATTTTTAAAAAAATATGTACGTAAATACTGATTTGGTATAACTTCAGCATAGTTATACCGCATTTATAGGTACGAGCCATAATAATATGACGTAACCTGAAGTATAGATTTTTAATTATAATTTCTATTTATTTATGAACATTGATTGTATTACTTCTAAGTGTCAATTATCCATAATTACTGTACATTCAAACGTTGTTTAGTGTAATTTAGAACCTATAAGCCCTTTCACATTTTAGTAAATTTGCCCACACTTTTACTTGAACTCTCACCGCAAAATACATACACGTGCCAACGTTGACATCGGATGGGCGCACGACTAACTTAGTTAAACTCTACAGGCTGAATATAGAACTCCTGAACTATTTCAGTAAACAATTTCGTACTTTTACTTATCTACAGAGTCTAAAAGGACCCCGAGCAATGGTCTTAAAAACGTTGTTGGGCTCGTCAAGAACAAGTTTTATGATGTTCAACATCATCTTGTCAGCCGTCTGACGTCTACTGCTGTATATAGGCCTTCTCAACAGCGCACCAGATTGTAGAGTCTTGTTGGAGGCCTACCCACGGTGCGCTTTCTCATTCATAACTGCTGTTCTAGATGTTTCATACCCCATCGGCCATTATTACATTGGCATAATTCATTTGTTTATTTGAATTTCATAGGCCCTTACACTACCTTGGATCAGCGACTTTCTTCTATGATAATGATGCCACAGAATATTTTGCAATCTAATTTACGGTCTAAAAATGTAAATTGTAATTATCAAATAAAGCTATTCGGTTTAATTCTACGCTTTGGTATGTCACCTATCTTCTGCTCATTGTGTAGGATAACCATATATTTTTATGTCATTTTTAATATACATTTTTAAATAGAAAAAAGTAGTTCACGTTCTGAAATTTCCCCTTTTTTGTAAACCTTTGGAATATCTGCCATGTATTCTATTTTAAGGCTGACCTCACATACGTATATATGTACGATACCTCACGTACGATAAGTCAACATTCGTTTCAAAGAGTGGGAGCCGGCTAAAAGTTTATAGGCATTATGAGTTGCATAGGTGCTTCAAACACCAATGTTAAAAAAATCACATTGCAGTTGTTTCACGCTCATAGGAACGCATTCTTACGTTCACAAATTTTTGTTGGAACATACGGCTTGCATTCCGAACTTTATTAGTTTGACGCCGTCTAAAGATAAACAACAACAAATATCAACACAGCAAAAGGTGTGTTACTCATAGAAATACTATTTCCCAGTCATGTAAATCTGTTATGTACCTATATTAAGTATACCTACATATTTCATCCATGCATATAACTCTAAACTGGAAAATAGAACCGACTTTGTCGTCAAGAATTGACAACGAAACGAGACTGAGGCTGGCCTTTGTCTAGCCGTGAGTCACCGAAGAGACTGGATCAAAAAAATCACATCTCACAGCATTAATTAGACATTTAAAAAGAAAATCAAGCAACATCGAAAGGCGAGCAGATTGCCCCAACCGATCGCCAAAGCATTGCCGAATCGACTTTTTGTCCTAGACGCAACAAGTCCTGAACCCGAATCCAACTCAATCGCCGAATAGAGAACGAAATGTACAGCACAATAATTCCCGTTTTAATTTATGGCGTGTACAGTTTTATTACTACTATTTTACAAGCCACGTACCTACAAAGGAATGAGTTGGTACAGAATCGCTATGCTACTACTGAGAACGGAATCCAAATTGCAATCACATAGTGCTCAGATTTTCCTACGATTCATGTTCCCTCTCCCTTACTTTGAACGTACCGTTCGTTTATTAAAAGCAAAATGGATTTTGGTGACAGCTACGGAGGGACAAAATATTTTCGACAGGAATACGAAACTAATAAACTACGCTCGTGAGCAAAAATTCCGGGTAACGCATGTTTTTTTTTATTTATATAAACCTAAATATCTCGCAATAGAGTAGAGCTGGAGCTGACCTAGTTTTTTAAAGTTAAGAAAATAGCGAAAAAGATAGTCATAAAGTATTATTGTAGTAGTACATACGTAGGTCCATTTAATCTATTACCTGTTGTTTAGAATTGTTTTATTAAAATGAAATAAAAACGTTGATTTTAAATTCTTTCGAAATTGTATTGAACATAGGTGTTTTGGATGTTGTTTAACATATATTTTATTCTGTTGCCGTGGGATTTTCGACACATAATATTCACCCACGCTCAATGATAATCTAGCTTTGTTAGGTACGATAAATTATTACTTTTAATTAGTCCCGTAATTTATAAATTTATTCGTTACATACAAAAATGTAATCATTTCCTCTCTAAAATATGAATGTAAGTAGATTTTATTCGGTGAATCAAAAGTGTCTCACATTTTAGTAAGTAGTGTTAGAAGATTGCAATTAAGAATATATTTTACAAAAACTGAATTAATTCATAATGTATTCAAAATGTGGTGATAAGTCATTGATACAGGCATGGGGAATTAGGTTGGAGACCAATCCAGAAGATTAGATTTGATTTAAGAAAATTAGATTTTGTTTTTGGAGCTAAAAATGTTCTTGATCCCTTGACACTTTTGATGTGTGTATTTACATATTAGAATACATTTAAAAAAATAAAAAGCCGAGTTGTCACTTTTAAATAACGGTCATCAAAATTTAAAAAAAAATGTCATATTTCTGTTAGTAGCTGCATAATTCTCACTTCATGCATTCTAGAGTGAAGGCATTCTGAAACTTACACGCTACTAATTCAATAGTAACGAAGGACGAGAATTGTCCTCCACAACTTTCGTTGCCCACGATGGCATTATGAGTTTAGTCGAGTTACTAGCCAGTAGACGAATGCCGTTATAGTTTCCTGTATAATGTGAACTATTTTACGTATTAGTTGCAGTTCCGAACGGGCCCGACATTCGCAACAATACAAAAGAACCAAAAAGAAGACTCGGCCGCCCCAATCGTTGCTAAAAACAGGTTTCCCGCTCTCGATTTCTGTATAACCGAATGACTGACTAGTAATCGTCTCGAATCATATACTTTACTGTACCGTTAGCGTTTTAAGAATCATCTCACATCCTTGCGTAGGGTTGATCTCATCATGTGTACAGGCGAGTACATAAACGCTTGAGCATAACCTGTTTCGTGTGATCCCGGATTGCTGATACTAACTTCGCTGTGAAGATAGTTACGTACGCTGTTTTATTGAAATAATTATGAATTTAGACAACTTTCAGGTATTAGTAAAGAGTTCACGACTTTGAATTGAAAATCACTTTTAGTTACAAAGATTGGTGTATTAGGCCACTTCTAGATTGACAAAAGCTGTTAGATGAGCTCATGGATACCCAAATACAACAAATTACAAACCCAAGTCAATAACATCTGGGGGAGACCAACCCTTTCGGTGACTCTTACACTCTTTCTCACAAAGAGACTATTTGGTTGTTTGTTTAAATACTGATGCGTGCGGACCAAGAGTGAGCTACATAATTATAGTGTTAATTTTATAATATTAAACTAGCTTCTTATCTGTCAACAAACTGTTCTGCAGTTTGGCGGAATTTCATTATATGTAATACCTAATGAGTAATGTAGTGAATAAATTAATTTAAAAAAAAATTGTACCATAAGAATAGAGTGACCATTTAGTTGTAGGTAACAACTCTTCATTCCTTTTTAATCATAGAACAGACTGAGGTATATAGGTAGTCAAACTGTGTTCCAGAATAGACGGTACGATACAATGACCTTGCACATTTCTTAGGAACACGTCTTTTGTTTGTAATAATTCTTTAAATAACAACATGTCCTAACCCGATGCGAGGTTGTTCCAAATCCATAATAATCATTGTTTTTATTCTGCGAATAAACCTGATAACCCTTTTAAATTATGCAGTCCAATTACTTACAAGGTTAAAGTAGATAATACTAGAATGTTCATGAAGTTTTGGAGTCGCTGTCTTCCGTAGCCGTGGAACTTGGCTACAGTTTCGACAGCTACCTAATCGTGAAGTAGCAATCGAAAAAGTAGAGTTAGAGGTGATTAGAGACTTGAAACCATCTTAAGTTATTATCCAGAAACCATCTTATTTCATATCTCTAGCTCTAGATTTTGAGTACAGTTTGACTAGAAATAAGAAAGTCAATTAAATGGTTATTTTTTTTTCAACACAATATTTCTTTCCTCAAACACAGAACAGACTGGATGTGTCCTTTTGTTTGTCGCATTAGTAAACATAATATTATAGGCAATTACGTAGTGTGGCAAATGGATTTACAATTACAATGGTAATTTCGGGATAAAGTATATCCTTGGTATGTCCTAGTTTTGTCTTAATCCATTTTGTAGTTTTTATCTATTAGGAATCGCATTTGAAGAAAAATGCAAAATTTGTCCAGCCTTCAACGACATTTGCGCTTATGTACGTAACCTAGCTTCTTCCAGAAGTTAGCAAACCATTCTCGTTCAAGTTTGACATCCTCATTCTTCAGATTTTATGCTGCATTTGGTACCTACGTAGTGCTTCAGAAATACAGTTTTCAGTTAGCAGATCTTAAGCAAATAATCATAACACGAGTGAAACATGATCTTGTATCAAAATTATTGAATAAGACACGCTAAAATAAATATTTGCTTACAAATATTACTACGTCCGTGACTACTAAAATTTAAAATCTTTTTGCAAACAAAAATATTCAACAAAATACCTTTTTGTTTTTACCTACTTTTAATACGACATTCGTATACCTAGATTGACCCACGGAAACACGTAAATGGATAGAAAAACTACCTAAAATATCAACTTTACCAAAATTCATTCCGTCAAGGTCTTGCCTAGTGACTTCACAGAGGCAAAAAACATATCTTTACTTAGATTCTTACGTAAGTGTCAAAGTTTATACATCATGTCGAACAGTCGACAGTAGCAAGTAATGCATGTAGGTACAATCAATTTAATTAATGACCCACTTCGTACATATTTTCTTCGACGTGTTTTGACACTTAACTCTTTTGCGGACAGTTCACGGCTAAAGGCGTGATAACAATAAAAACTCTATTGTGTCTATTTTACTTCCCGACAATGTGTTAACTGCCAGACCGTCAGCGTCAGATTATAAATTTTGGACCTGCACAATAATAGACTTATGGTGGTGGATTATGGCTGCCATAATGTCGATTGTTGAAACCCACATAGGCACTAATAAATTTATCAATTAACGTCGGCAATAATTCCAGGTACCTCTACCTAAACGTACACACTTTCGAGGTTTCAAATTAACTGAATGTACCTTTTTATCGTGGAGTAATTCGTTAAGGATACCCCACCGCTGACGGGAACAACAGCGTGGTTATGAAACCCCACGGTGACCACTCATGCTTTATTAGCGACAAATTGAAAAATGTGTCTGTTTTCTATGCCCATGGTATAAGAAATAACATCTAATACAGTATATCCAAGTAATAATTCTCCGGGTAGTACTTATGGTTCATGTGCAGACAGACGGACCGGCAGGTACCTTCTTATGTACTCTACGACGACTCTACCCTTCGAATGGAGAACCCTAAAAAGGCCTCAAACCAATAGGTATGCGAGTCTCTCAAAAAAACCAACAACCAAAACCAAAATGTTTACAGAACTAACGTAGGTACATAACTTAAGGTTTATTTGTTCACGTTTGTTAGGTAACTAGCTATGCGGACGCTTAATAATTGAACGGACGAACCAATTAAAAAAAATTCAATGGCACTGTTAATGATACGTCTGGATAGTTCTTAATCTAGTGTAGATTTCAAAATGTTTTTTTACAAATTTGTATGGTATCTTTTACCGCTTTCTTAGGAATACGCCAATGTCTTGCAAGACAACGGAGCTTAGTGCCGATGTACGTGCACACCAGATAAATTTCGCGTGAACAAACCCACTCACACTCTCGCCAAACGTCCCCACAAAATCCACCGTCACGTGACATTCGCGATTCACGGCAAAAACGTTAATTTTTCCCTGTCAAAGAAAACTCTACTTTAGTATCGTTTTAATAAGACATGAAATTTCATCGAAACTGATACACCACTTTTTTGGTCGACTGTACAGTGACAGTAGCAAATTTTTAAAGTATTATTTTGTGCTGACTGCCACTGCTCGCGGTCAACACGCGCGCTGTCGCAACTAAGCAAATAATATAAGGATGAGTTTAATAAACGATTTGCATTCCCAGACTTTGATAAGATAAGATTTTTTTTTGCATATTTCCAAAAATAGTACAATATATCGCTGGTAGGGATAAAGGGTGGTAGATGGGTAAATGGATAACGCAATATTTATTGGTAATAGATGGTCTAATTAAATTGGTAGCGTGATTGTGACTGAATGAAGCTGTACTGTTGAATCAAAAACAAGAAAAAAGTTTACCTACTAGCAAATTTCGGTTTGTGGGTCCCGGTTAATGTCTCAAAACCTTGTAGTCTATGGGTCGAGCCAGCGACCCTAAAACTGCTTGCTACTTGCTCATCCTCTAAGCTTTGGCGGTCGAATGGCCGTCGTCTCAACCATGAAAGCGACACCAAATAAAAAAAAAACTAGCCTGGAACCGGGATTAAGAAGATAGATCCATATTCTTCTTGTGCATAGAAAGAAGAATATGGACAAGGTACAAAGACTAGCACTCGGAGCCTCTCCTGTAACCAGCAACATTACTATAATAGGTAAATGTGCGATTCCTTAGATGTGCCATTTTTTTTTTAACTTGCTAACTCGGCAAACATTGTTTTGTCAATACGTAAAGTGTTTCCCTGCTTGTAAGTATGTATTATATGTATAAACCTTCCTCAATAATCACTCAATGTATTACAATAAACCGCAATAAAATCCATTACGTAGTTATTAAAATCTAAGCATAACCTAAATAGGGACAGATAGAGCGGGAGGTGACTTTGTTTTATACTACACACATCAAAAGTGTCTAGGGATCAAGAAAATTTTCAGCTTTAAAAAAAATCTAATCAAATCTAATCTTCTGTATTGGTCTCCTACCTAATTCCCCATGCCTGTATCAATGACTTATCACCACATTTTGAATAAATTATGAATGAATTCAGTTTTTGTAAAATATATTCTTGATTGCAATCTTCTAAAATGTACTTGATCCCTAGACACTTTTGATGTGTGTATGTACTGATATATGTATTCCTATCACTACACAGGGTTTCCCTGTATGTAGTCAGTAGGTAACTGTGTGTTGTCCGGTATATTATTAGTTATGGTAGGCACGTGACAGAAAATATCTACGAATGGCATAAAATAAACAACGCCAGAGTACTCGCGTTATTCCATTTTACACTATTTTTGAGGACACAGCTATAAGAACTTTGCTTAAATACAGATTGGCACTTAAAAAAAACAATAGATACTAAAGTAGATAAACAACACAAAGAATTTTGAACTATATTGTTTTAGTAATAAATACGTAAGTAGGTTGCACGAACAGTTTTTGTGTGTCAATATGCATTTATTGGTTTTCAAGTTAATTGCGTTCCGCTGTACCAGTGAACTTAGTTTTCGGTACTTTAGTCAACGAGCCATGATTATTTAAGGTTTTTTATTTTACTAGATTAAAAGTGTTAACAATCTATCAACTGTCATACGTTATTTTTATTTACAGCAAATACTTCTTGTATGATACTGACCTACTTACATAATTCTGCATAAAAAAAATTATGAAATTAAACTGGAAACTGGAAGGAACTTTGGAACTGAGTTTGATATTGATTTAACATGACGCAGTCAATATTAATTACTTTTATTCGAAAGCGTAAATGGATTGCACAGTTAAAAACGAAACTGTTATTCCATGAATACTATCACCGCATCGAATTGTTCGTTCTATCATAGGGCCTTTCACCTGTTTATAGGAGAGCCTCTCCCACAGTACCTTCAACTATGAAAGACACCAGGGCCCGTTGCGAAAATGTATGCTTTGTCTCACTCTAAGGGCAAGTGTCAAAAAGAGACAAGTGCGACTAAAGCATTTAGTTTGCTTTCTGAATAGGTACGGGCCTAAAAATCTCCCTTTAAGATTAAGGTTTTCCTTTCATCCTTTCGCCAAAAGTCATTAGCAAACTGAACCAATAGGTTAATAATAAAATTAGAACAGCCACATGACGTCCACTCCTGGACGCGGGCCTTCCCCAATGATTATTATGATCGTAAATTCAGATCATCAAAGTTAGATAAGTGCGTAAATTAGGTTATTGATGACAACAATGTCATTACACACTAAGGTCATACGGATATGTAGTTTGTATTACATGGATATGCTCAACCCTTGTCACGTTGGGTCAAATACGCTTGGTGAACCGTAGGCATTTGCTTGGCAAGTGTGTGACATTCATCAAACTTTGTGTTATGCTGCTGTATATCTGTGTACAGCATGTGTGTATGTTATAGCACTTATAACGATGAAATTAAGAAATTTTGACTTTTGTCTAGATGTACAGTCATTATTGCATACTGAAGTGGTTTTTGCTATTCTAATGAACAACTCCATCACGCAAACCCGGGTGATGTTTCTCATTAAATCTAGCTTTTATGTAAAATTAATGTTTAAATAGTTATGTATGTGTCCTGTAGTGTTACATTCCCTATGTGATTATTGTGTGATATCTTCCCTGAAATCTTTAGATAATTTCAGTGAAGACATTCAATAAGGTTCAAAGTATGTGTTGGTTCAAAGTGGCAATATAGTATCCGTTGTTTGATTAAGGGTTAACAAAACAGATTACTTTCTTGGCCGAGGACCGATACATTTTCATTACAAGTGCCTCTATATTTCGCGTTAAAATGACGCCTGAAGACACTAGTGTATGTACACAAGCCTAGTGTGTACAGTGTAAGTGGCATTCAGTCCACGTACCGGCCATCTGCCGTCGTAAGGATGATCCATACAAACCGCGACAATCCCCGAAGAATAGTCGAATGTCTGTTACCAACTCGGATATTGTGGCCTGTGTAACATTTACTGTTGTTAGTTTTTATTTTTAAATCCTTATTTGTAGTATAAATAAGGGTATAAAAATAAAACTCTACTAAATACTAAAATTGGCATTATTTCACCCCAAATGACGGATTTCATTGGGTGAGGCCCTCGTCCAGCAGTGGACGTTATGTGGCTGATGATGATGAAATACTAATATCAATTCAATCTATCTATCTGTCTTCTACTTATATATCTACATATCTTATTATATAAAAATGAATTGATGTTCGTTAGTCTCGCTAAAACTCGAGAACGGCTGGACCGATTTGGCTAATGTTGTCCAGGGAAGGTTTAAAATGTTTCTTCCAATACACAGGGTACAAAGGCGACATCCTATGGCAAAAAATTGTTTGCCGAGACAATTTCTAATAATATAAAAAGTAGCTTCCCGTTGTCTGTCCCATATCATACATCATTAAAACTACGCAACGGATTTTGATCCGGTTACTTTTAATAGTTAGTGTGACTCTAGAGGAAGGTTTATAATAATAAATAGTGTCCAGAAGCTATCAATCTCTTTGAGCCTGAAAGAGTTTCTATTGGTAAATATTAATTGGATGTGTTCGGTGGCAATTCCATTGCCTAATAAACTTTTGTACTCCGGTATAAGGAAATGCAACGAATCATCGTAACGCAAAGCATGCTTATACATTTATATGCTCATCTCTGTAATACGATGTTATTAATGAAAAAAAAATGTATTGCAGTATAACTCAATATTGTTCACCGGGTATATAGGCGCGAATATAATCAAAGACACGTTCGAGCTTACCTTTGTTATTTTACTCGACGTTTCGACGCAGTTGCATGCGTCGTGGTCACGAGTGGACTCAACTCCGTGAACTATATTGAGTTATAATGTCTGTGCGCTTTTCATTAAAAAAAAATCTTATATTTCAGTAGTTCGTTGTAACATGTTATCTTCTTACACAAATGTAAATATATGTAGAGACATAATTTGAGCATAACATTGCTCGTGTTTGGAGACTCTCCTCTTTTTAGGTTAATTTAACAATAGCTAACAGTGCCGTCTAACTACAACAATGAGCCTAGAGCATACCTAGTTAGTAAAATAAAAAAGAATTTTTTTTTTTTACTATGATCTTTGTCTGACTTTATAATGACTAGACTTATTCAAAAACGAACCAATAAAAAAACAGTACTATTGTCAAGTGTAGGCAACATATTTTAAGCATATTTTCTCCATAAATTTGTCACATCCATGCTCACAATTTGTTATCATGTAAGTACTCTCTTTTCACTCCATTTTTATTATAAAGTAAAAGGCAGAATCTGATCGGAGGAATAACACGGCCAAAGTGCAACTGAGCGTCAGTAAGTTTAAATACAGAATATCTATTTTTACCATAAAATGATAGACTATTTTTGCACATACATAATGAATTCCTCTTTCCCTTTTTACATACGGTGCGGTGAGCCGTTCCATTTATCTATTAGCGGGCATTATTCTTTGTCAATCTGTGTTTATTTATGAAATCGTCGGCCAAGTCTATGTTGGGTAACATTTTTGTCAGTTAGGTCGGTATTGTGATAAACTGTGTGATAAGTACATTATACAGTCACACATATTATATAAACGCCAATACAGTTGAGCTCTGGCATCCTACATTTCCAGAGCAATCGGAGCTCAGGACCACACGATGATGTATCTTTTCGGCCGAAACCGGTGGAAACCGTGCATCGGCGGCGACGGCGAAAAAAAAACTTTAACACTTAGGTATTTTTTTTTTGGTTCGTTATCAGTGTGGTAGTTTGCGTTTGCTATAATGTGAAGTTCGAAGATTTTAATATTGGGCACTTCGATTGATAACATTGGATAACCTCGACGGTAAAAAGCGGTCACAGCAACTGTTATTTTTTTTTATTAGGTACAAGGAGACGCCTCGCGACTTCGTCCGCGTATGTATTTTTTATACCTTAGGTAAAATTTTATGGGTTTTAGTCTAGGTATATTATCTCATCCCAGGATCATTTAATCGATCCAGTATTTTCGGAGCTTCATCGATACAACTAGCACATCAAACATGCCTTAGAAACGTTGTTGGGCTCGTTAATATAAACAACTTTTACTTTGTTTTTAATTCATATGCATACAAAAAAGACAACTTTTTGTCTCGGGAAATAACACTTTGAATAACACTTTTTGGAGGTGAAAAAAAATATTTACTGATGAGCCCTACAACGTTTCTAATATTACGGGGGTCCTTTTACACCCAGTATAGTAAAAAAATACATAACTTCATACAGGCCAATTCATGCAAACAATTTAGCAAAGAACCCGCGTGGCTAATTTTGTCTATTATATTTGTAAAGTGACTACACTTGTGTAAAGTAATCGTGAGATTTATCTTAATAATAATATTCCCATGTGTATCGATACTTTGATTTTATGACGGATAGCTGTCACTGCTCCTGTGGGATCTCCTCTCTACTCCACCATCTAGGCTCTCTGTTAAATTGCTTATCTGTTTTAAGGGAATTTGTTCGGCTTAATTTTGATGGTCAATAAACATTAACATAAAACACGTCTTGTTTTGTCTTTGGCAGTGTAACTATATACTAGGACTATGTATTCAGCTTATTTAACAATGGTTAACCCTAATATATCTAGTTAGGTACCAAAATATTCTAGGCTATAGGTTAGTTACCTCTATTTCGCCGTTGAATATTTCAAGACACGAATGCACATTATGAAAGGGCCTGTCGTAAAATACACAATAAATATTGCTCATACAAATATTAATTACGAATGCCAATAAGATACCACGTAGGGGTCGGCGACCTCAATTTTATATTAATGAAGAATAACACAAGTTTGTTGCGGATATAAATATGCGAAAAGGTACAAAAATAGGGCTGGTTTATCTGGAAGACATCGCTCTCGGCTTTTGCAATATTATCAAATTGCATTATTTTCAATGCAATAAAGAGTTACCTTCATCCATATTAGTACGAAACCAAGTCGCCTCTCGCTGTTTGTGCCTATGTATGCTTAGATCTTGAATACTACGCAACGTATTTTGATACGTTTTTCTTCAGTAGATTAGAGTGATTCATGAGGAAGATTTATATGTATAATACATGTTACTTGCACAGTAACATTAGCAAAACAACGTTTACCGAGGCAGTTACTAATAAATTTCCGTTCTTTTTAATTTCCATCATTGTGTAAGTTCCCTATAGTTTTTCCACTGGACTGCACAGTGAAAACTTACCTCGGGATTGAGGCAAATTGAAAAAAAAATTATAACTGCGCGAAATATACACACGGTTACTAGACACCAGATTAAAATAACCAAACTTACACAATAAATGCCTCTATCTTTGGGAAATCGACCGGCATCCTAGAGGTTCACTGGTCTTCATAACATTTTTTTTTGTGATTCATAATTTAAAGAAAATTAGCTTACATTGAAGATGTATTTTATTTTACATGACAGTGACGTCATTAACTAAATTATTATTACTGATTACCCTGATTTTTGATTACGCATTATCAGAAGTTATCTGCTTTTTTTATCAAATTCCCTCTCATTAGCCTACATATTATTTATTTATAGAAATGTATATCCAACGTGATAATATTCAATACCATTCATGAATAACGTGGCCGAGACGAAACAATCAAAAAATAAAATTTACGTCTTTCAATCACAAAGCCGGGTAGGCAAATGCACTTATGTAAGCAAAATAAATGTTCACGGTTCTTCAAGCGTATTTAACCCAGCGTGATAGGGGTCAGCTTATCGCCGTTATACAGGGTTCACACCTCTACTGGTTAGGGAGGCCGGGTAGGCGGATGCACTAAGGTAGGCAAATAAATGTTCAGGGTTCTTCAAGCGTAATTAAACATACGTGTTAGATAGCGGTGGGCCTATCACCGTTATAGGGTTCACACTTCTACTGGTAAGCATGGCCGGGTAGGCAGATGCACTTAGGTAGGCAAATACATGTAGGTACAGGGTTCTCCAAGCCTATTTAACCCAACGTGATAGGGGTGGGCCCACACCTCTACTGGTAAGCGCATTTCAAGAGACGAAACATTTAAAATGTTATATTTTGAAATAATTATTTTCACTTCTCATAACATTCACATTAATTTAGACAGTTAGATAATTGGGTAGGTAGGTATTGAAGATTTTTGAGCTAAATTTAAGTACTGATATCTAGTTGCCAGGAAGCTCCTGATAACCCTGGCCCGTGGTCTGCAGTCAGCAGCTGATACTTCAGTCCATGTTTCGATGAACTTTCAGCTAGTTAAAAGTGTCCGATCTCGATACCAAATGTGCATTTACTGTCTGTCACTGGCTTTACTTTGTATAGCTCTGTAGAAAACGTTAAGTAATAGTGTTTTCATTTTTCATTTTCAGTTTACTAAAACAAAAAAATATATAAGTTGTGATACAATCCTAATTGTTCGCATACATCATACAGTAGTACTTATGTACTTGCGTGTAAATTTGATCTTATGTCATTGAAAAAAAAAAAATACCAATAAATAATATTGCCTAACATTTCGGCAATATTTTTTAAAGAAATATTATCCATTTAAGGAGTAATTAAAAGTATTGTTAATTTTTTTTTATAACAAACGACTTAAACGCGATAACATGTACTAGGCACAACTTACGACACAAATTCTATCATCACATTTTTGCTTTAGGGTAATTTCCCAATCTTATTATTTACTCGTCCGTAATTTTGGCAACATTGCCATTTTCCACCGAAGGTTAAATTCAAAATGCCCCAATCTGGGATATTATGTGTCGTGACACACGCATTTACAAAGGCGCGTCATATTCTATTTGAAGTGTTTGAACATGACTGATTAGCTAATCTGAGCAGAGAGCGTACGTTTGTCGGAACTCGTGCGTTGTACCAAAACTGACTCCTTCACCACACAGATCATCACAATCATGTTGAGGATTTGCAGCTTTACTGAACGACAAATTAAGGCAAATGTCCCTGTGCTTCAGACAAAGAACGTGCAGTGATATTTGACCCTTCGTGCCTTTGGAAATAAAAGTCATTTTACAATGACCTTTGTTTAATGACGTGTGACGTGAAGATTGAGTAACGAATTTTTCAAATTAAACTACGAATACGTGCAATAAGGAGCACGATTTTTGCTTCCGTAGTATTGGTAGAGTTGTTTTCACGTTTGAGTACATTACTTACTTAACTGACACAGATAAAAGTTCATGTCAACCGGCAAAATAGAAAAACAATATAAGTAATCCCAAAATTAAATAATACTGATACTTTTTTCTTTCAGATAGTTGATGATCGCGGTACAGGTCATCTACGCCAGGGACAAGAGGATGACAAGGTCCCTAAATAAGTTGATTGATGATTCAATGATTGTACTGCGCCGCCTAAAGTGCTGTTAATCGGCGAGCGCCTACGATTCAATTCATCTATACTTAAAGGAACTGAGTAACATTTCATCATTGCTGGCGGTAGAATATTTGCAAAGCAGAATTTTGGAAATAATTTTTGAAAAGACATTTATAGAGGCAACTGGAATGTGGCTGTCTTAAAAAGTCTGCATAAAAACATTTCCAATGTAAATCTTTGTTAACAATTGCGACTACGATAATGCATAAAAAATACAACATACATAAACATTCTGAAACATCATGCCACGTATCATGGATTGCAAATAAGCATGACCTACAATTATTACATTTACTTAAGTGTCGAAGAACAAATGTTCCGTTGCACGTCTGTATCGGCGAAGGTATGGTGCTGTTTGAGCACACTAAGAACAACCATTTCCTATACTATAAACCCCAACTTCCAGAGTAAAAATAACCTGCTCTTCATGTCTACAAAGTTTCTTTCCAGCACTATCGATTATCGAACGTGAGTGCATGTCAAACAATAAACACACTAGATGTATATTCTAAACGGAGGTGTCGATTGTGCGCGGCTCTGAGTCTCGCCGCGAGAAGTGAGTGCTCCACATTAACTTCATAAAGTCTACTGCCTTCCCTAAACCGGCGAGCACGTTGCGTCTACTTATGACGGTATAATGGCAAAGAGCGACACACCGCACACCGGCAGCTCCCCTTAGAAGCGACACCGACAACACAACGCACGCTCACACACGCAGCCCACATTGTTTTACCCTTCTACCTACTTAGTGTGCGAGTCAAAACATTTTTAGAAAGAAACGCCCGCGTATTTCTTTTCCCCAGCATTCCTGCGCCTGAAGGAAAAATTGTAATCACTCGGACAGTGCATGTGACTTGAACATGACTCGCTGCTGTTGATATACGCTCGTGAGCTTTCAAGAATATTTCAATCCGCTCAGTTTACCTGAACACGAGGACTTGTATAGGACAGGATGTGCCAGTTATGTAAGTACTTCTGAATTTTTTGAAATAAACTCAGTCTTCTATTCTATGGTTTCGTGCGAATATCGAACATTCTAAAAAAATACAGATTCATTACTGGCAGTAAAAGAACAGGGATCCTAGTACAAGATAGGGCCTTTGAAAAAATTAATTACCAACAGTCGTACATGATAGGTATTCAACTGACAAGTATTAAATTGAGTGCGGAATTAACGATCTCCGTCTAGCTCAGATAAACCTACTTTTACGCCTGTACCTACCTAAAAGTATGATGATTAATAACATAAAATTAAATGCAGTTACACAAGATATTCTCAGAACCTATATAGTGTTAATAGGTTGAATATACTCGTATTGCACATACGTAATCTCGAAGCTTTCAGAGTTAAATGGTAATAGGTAGTTAAATTGCAACTTTTAAATCGGAAAAGAGAACTAAGCGTGTCCCGTACATTATTGTACAATGCTCGCATTCCGTAGTGCGAACTTTCGTATTACGGGAAAGCTTAGAGACAATAATTGTACTTTTGCAAATGCGTCCTTCGGTATTTGCGCTTTCTAGGCTTTGCAATGGCCCTGAAAAGATTTACTGAGGCGTACTTTTTGCTTCTCAATGTTCGTGTTGGCGTTCCTGGCGCTACATCTATGTAGACAATAAGGTTACATTTTGTGCAGATACTTACTTACCTACAATATGATTATTTAGCCACGACTGCGCATAAAAGCTTTGCTGTGAAAGATATACATACTACGTATGTACCTACTTTCCAAAATTAAGTAACGTGTGATTTTTCGTATTGTTGTAAATATTTTTTGCAACGCAAGCTATGAGGCATAAATCGGTGGCCAGGCTGACTACACAGTTTAATTAATAGTGCCAATTAATTATTCGTAGATCTTTATTATATTTGTACCACGTTTGAATTTATCAGTGCTACCTACACAAAATGTGTTACATAGTGAATTACTTACTTACCCATAGATTGCGAAAAAGCCCTTAAAAAGCCACTTTACGTAATATTGACGTTTTCCTTTTGAATATTCCTTGTTTTTAGAACAAAAAACATCACTGTCATTGATTTTTTTTTTGTGTTCTGACAGTTAATTACTTATAATTTTTTAATGTGATTCTGTGTTTTGTCCCAAAACTTAGGCAAACGGTGCAGTGGTGTGCACTGACTTTTACGACAAGGTAGGCAGTAATCCCCCAGGTTTGACACCTATGTATAGATAACTGTCTTTACGAAATATAGGTACCTATCTACTCACCCACAAAACTCAGGACTTTTGTTGTGAGTACAACAAAAAAAAGGATCTAGCAATAACTCTATTATTAGGTCGGGTAGCCAAAATACTATGGTAGGCAGTGTCTTTTTGCCTGTATGGTGTGCACGCTACTGGAACAGTGTTATTATTATTTTTAAGTTTGTTTTTAGCAGAGAAAGATTTCTAAAGGTTCTATTCCGAAGCGAGCTGACTGCTGACTGCAACTGCAGACAGCACGTGCAGCGTCTTCATGCACTTAGCCACAGTTTTAAAGACACGATTATAAGCATAAATAGGGACAGACAGCGGAAGGATGTATTGAGTGATATGCATTACACCTATCTCCCAGTGCGGTAGACAGAGACTACACAGATACTGTTCGATACTAAGTGTATTCCTTCCTATTTGTCATTAGATATCGATATGGATAGACGTGGGCCATTCGAGAGTAATGATTGTGGACGGGACATGGGAGCAAAGTTTCCAAACACGCGGTGCGCAGACTGGTTTTCGAGCAGGAACGCACGAGCTCACTAATAGGAAATTATCACCTATCGAATGTTTGTCTTAATGTTTAACATCATTTTAGTTCAATCGCAAAAAAACCATGGAGTATCTACTCACTTTTCTATCTAGTTACGCTAATCCGCTTATGTAGTTGAATCACTGGAATCGAGTAAATATATTTAAGTAAATAGCATTACATAATAACTAGCTGACCCCTCAAACCTCCTCTAAAATCCTAAGAATCACTCTATCTGCTAAAGAAAACCGCATCAAAATCCGTTGCATAGCTTTAAAGATAGAGGTACATGCATACATAGAGACTGCGGGAGGCTTATTCTATACTACATATTGATTGATGATTATATACTTCACAGTGGACTTGGTGGACGAAATCATTTTAAACAGAATTAGTAACGTAGTACATATTTTACCAAATACGGGATTGATTTCTTGACCCGCCTCAAGTATCATTTCCTATAGACATTAATAATAATCGTAATGAAAATCGCTCGAGATCCGTGTGTAGTAACGCTGATAGTAGCCGTTCCAATTGGTATAAAATATCAACTAAATGGGTCAACAACTATCAAAATTGTTTCGATTGTAATTGTAATATCCGAGGTTGACATTCGAAAAACATTCCATGATGAACCATGATAATAATAAAATATTTATTAAGCAAGTACATACACAAATAACGGCTCGTATTTTAACATCGTAATTTATTACTATGTAGCAATGCAGAAAGTTAATATTGTCCCAAAAATTAATCAAACTCAACAGTACCTATTAATAAAGGTCAAATTGATAACCTCCTCTTTTTACATAAACAAAGTATGTGTAGATACATATGTATTTACAGATTTAATTACCTATGGACGGACATACTAGTGTAGGAGTAAAAAAAAAAGTCGACGAACACGACATGTATGGTTTCCGAACAAACAAAACTCAGCTGATGTTTTTAAAACTCAATAATGATCCAAACGGAAAAATTATCCAACGGCAAAATAATCCAAACAGATTTTCTGACTAATGTATTAAGAGATTTGAATTTTAGAGAAATGATAGGAAACTTTATGTTCACATGAAAACCTAATTATTTCGAGATAGAAAATCCTGAAATAGTAGGAATGCTTATTACCTCAATTACTTATTTTCAGTAAGTATCTATTTAAAACGTCTGATTGAATATACGATAGTAAGATAATACAATAATGTCGTAACATAATAATGTCATTACACATGAAGTTATTTTTTTATTCTTGATCTACCTTAACGATATTTTAGTTAAAACGGAGATGTATCTACTAAGTGTATGAACGGTCATAATTCCTGGTGGAGTAGATTCGGCGGTTGTATTTCGTGACTATTACAAAGATAAATAGTTTGTAATGTGGCTCAGAATAATCAAAATAATACTTATATATTCAATACAACGAGATAGATCTTTTCTGTACATTTTACTGATTATGAAATAAATTAAACCGATTTTCGCACGTGGACAATTTTCAATAAACGATTGAATTTAAAAAAAAATGAAGAATATGAAGAATTCCAAAATGAAAAATATTATCATTTTGGAATCCTTCATCTCACTACTTAATTGTACAAATTGAGTATTTGCGCCCGGGACATTCTCTGAACTGAAGACGTGCTTTTGCCAAAATAGGTTTGTAAGGATTTCATATAAGTGACATTAAGATACAGTAGCGAAAGCTAAGGGCTATATTTGTATGCACTGTTGGCCAAAACAATCTACTACCCTATGGTATCCTGGTCCTGTTCGGTTTTGTGTCATCAAAACTGATATACCACTTTTTTGTTCGACTGTACCTACAAGGAACTCACTTACATATGTACTTAAAGATTAATGATATAGGTATACAATATCTTTAATGTGAATTGATGATCATATTGTGGTCGTGGAGAGACTCGCTCTAGGGCCCGAGGTGCTTACTTGAATTACAGATGTGCGTGAGTGTAATTCGAGCTACGTTCACTTAACCACCAATAAAACACTGCAAGTATCTACTTACCTTTAAATATAAATTATAACTGTAATTATTTTTGATGTAGTATGGAAGTTATTCGCAACTAAAAATCTAAAATAGTATCTAAATAAGCAGTTTTTGCAAATTAATGCAACGTTTCGTACCACCGTAAACCTATTTAAGTTTAGTTTTAAATTACATACCAATTTACTTAACTTTTGTATTTAATTTTAAAACCAGTAAAAATATTCTTTACTTAAATTTAAAGACACACTTTGTAATCTTAACATTTTACCTCAACGACGACGTTTTAACATCAAGGACGAGCACGACATGGAGTTTTATTAATCTTCTAACAATAAGCAATATTTTGATGTACTGACCTAACTTCTATAATTAACTGATAGGTATAATTATTCGAATCGCTTCTTCAGCCGCCGTGTGCAATAAAAAAAAATAATGAGCGTTTAATTTTTCTGAAATTAGAAACTTTTAAAGTCAACAGAACTTTTTGGGGGTAAAATTTCGCTATAGTTTTAAGAAAAAATAATATTACTCACCGGAACTAAGAACGTGGTGAATAGCAACAAGGCCGCAGCCACCGGCAGCACGCCGGTACCCATCGTGAAGACGAGTTCTCGTATGTTGAAGTTTCCGAACAAAAGCAAAAGGAGCGGGCGCCGACTGCGCGTCGCGATGGCCGGCCCGCGAGTGAGTGCCTTCTGTGCGCTAACAAAACTTTTCGGATCTCAAACTTCAGAACGGCCGGCAACGCGACGCATCACACACGCGCTGCAACGTCAGGCGGCATCGGCAGCCCACGCAGCCTGCCCCAGCATAGCACTCACATTCACACTATGCAATTCGACAGTAAATTCAGACACGCGCGCAAAATGAACACTCTACGCAACCCAAGGTAAACTTACAATGGTAATCTAATGCAGATGGTGTCTACGTTGAAATTGTAAACAGAATTATTCTATTCATAAAAGTAGGTGTTCTAGGCACGAAGCCGTGAAAGGAACGCTCAACCTTAATTTCTCGATATAAAAGCGTGTTAGTACCTACATTTCATTACGATAACAAGTCGCTTTCCTGTTGTTGCAGAGCGTATGAAGTAGGCTGCATTTTGCAACGGGGACGCGGGTAGGTACTGCAAATCTGAGCTGAGTCTGTCTCGCTCGCACGGCCTGCTTCCTCGACATGGGTTCCATGACCCCTCTCCTGCGCTTATCAGGGCCCGAACAAGGAATGACGTAAGGAGCATTAATGCAGTGACAAATGACAATGGACTCTACATGGCCCAGTTAGAGTTACTTTGGGTGTTTGTAAAGTGAAACTCGTCCTATTGAAAGATATCGCCAATATTTACCCACTCGTCGGCGACGGCGGCGGTGGGGACAGAAACTCCAAGCCGGGTCTCATCCTCCGCGACTCAAAAGTCAAGATTAGGCTTAACGTGGGAGGGAAGGACTTCTCAATGACTGTTGCGCACAGCCAAGGGCAAATCACCTTAGGTTTTTAGTGATATACACCTAACCCTTTTATAAAACCCTTTTGTTATTTATTTTTATGCTTATTAGGTACTCGTAAATATCTGAAAACACCCAAACAACCACGTTATTTGCCTGTAGACTATTAGGTACCATTATATATGGATAAGTAATGGATAGGTATATATTCAAAAGAAAGTTCAAAGCCGGTAACATTTAAGGCTTTTGAAATTTTGCTGAAGCTGCTATCAGAGTACAACAGATTTTAATTGGTTTTCTGAATTTAAAAGTGGACGTGAAAGCTTTGAAGATAAAGCGAGGACAAAATAGGCCGCCGAACCGCAGTCACTCTAAATATTGTCCCAACAGTCGAAAAACTAACTAAACAAGAGCAACGATCAATTACATTTATGTAGAGACTTGGCTGCGCCCCGCTGTGTTACCCGCAGTTAATAGCTACAGTTTCCAATAGGATTTTGAGACAAATTAAAACTATAGCTAAGAAGGCAATTCTGACACATTGCGAAGGCCCATGAAATTTTTTAGAACGAACGTTCGATGCGAAATAGAACGTATTTGGTGTTGGTTCTTTTTCATAAATTAGTAGTGTCGTGATTTTTTTTCTAATGTATTGAAGCTGCGTCGACTCGATAAAACTGTTTGTAAAGATTCGTTCAGTATTTTGTTCTTTAAAATTTTTTAAACATTTGTCCGCATTTTACATACTTTCGTATTTTACGTTTGCGTAGGTACTTTCGTATTAATTTTTAGACAAGTTTTCCTGGAAAAGATTTGTTTTGCCATAGGAAGTCGCCTCAGGAAAAAATAGAGCTGATAGGGGTAATAAAATAATATTTTTTCACCTTTTAAATCTTCTCTGGGTCTCCGCGAAGAATTTAACACCAAAATTAGCCAGATCAATACAGTCGTTCTCGAGTTTTAGCGAGACTAACGAACATCAATTCATATTTACATACACTCGTGAGCAATTCTCGGTCATAAACATAGAAAAAAAGTACACTTCACGCCTTTTAATCCCAAAGCGG
>SJJU01003527.1:0-10691 GCA_012932125.1 Conopomorpha cramerella
AAGCAAGCAAGTGCCTCTGCCTACCCCGCTTTGGGATTAAAAGGCGTGAAGTGTATTTATTTTTTTTATTTTCTATTTATTATATAGCGTTATCAAAATTTCTCAAAACTGATGATGCAGTTTGTCTACAGGATCTTTAAAGTATTATAGGTACTATGTATAATATTATTATATCCCATAGTGGTCTGGGACGTAAATAGAATGCATCAGCTGTCTTTCCTTCTGGCATACCGTAGGGGGCGTCTATGGGATCTGGAGATGAAGGTTTATTCAGGTTATGAATTTGTAACTGAAGGTTCTGTCCCTCTCCTTTGGGTATTGTGGACGTGAGTTTTTATATGTACATGTTTTATGCCAGGCAGAAGAAATTTACAATTACGTATTTTGGAAATGGCTTTATTTGCTACAAGTCTGAAAAGTTACGGTGAAAAGTTAAGGTACGTTAAAGTGAAAAGTTACGGTAGTCGTTTACATACTGTACTATCTCTACTGCACTTGTCGTATTGTCGTGCGGCCGCGAAAGTGTTTTCCCTTTACACGTCCAAATATGGGTCAAATGCATACTAATTTGGATGAATCGAGTTTATCTATCAATCTCGCTCCTAAGCGAATGCGCGGGCGCACGGCCTTGCACCATTTGTGAGTACCGTTAATGTATTCACTGCACTCACAGCCATTACGCTGATTGATGCGAGAGTTGTTGGATAATACCGGTAAGCTTGGTGCCAAGGTCGGGGAATGTGGCCCGTCCCTCGCCGGTGCACTCTGCTGCAGCGTCGTACGGTTATCACCACGGTATTTGTGTTTCTCATACTTTTATTGCATTTCTTTTTCTATTTATCACCAGTCAGCAGTTATGACAACCCAAATTCACTCTCTCTTTATAATGATATGGAAATATTGGACTAATAGTGCGTTTTGTTATTATTATGGATTTTTATTATTCTGTTAAATGTTTAAGTCCTTTAGCAATAGGCTTAAAACAAAATTCCAGGGTGTCATTTTTATTTCAATATATGGATTGTTATCTCTGTCAATGTTTTATGAGCATCGGTTTATTAGTAAAGTTTTAGCACCATTAACCCGCTTCATGTTAAATTATCGTAGAAAACACACTTCACGAAGCGCATCTAATGCAGCATGATAGGTGGTGGTCCCATCGCAGTTGTAGGATCCATACCTTCTGGTATGCTAGTTTCACAATACAGGAATTCTAAAATATCTTCTAATTTCTGTAACTTGACAACTGAGGATTTAAAAAATATGTTACGTACCTACACTGTTTGGGGTATCATATAACTAACTACCAAGCATCTGCTGAAGACAGATATCAAACGCATTTTTCCCACCTCTCATCAAATTGTTTAGATGATACACTAATATATCCCCGGGGTAGATGCCTAAGTCCACTTAAGACCAAACATCTTGCATAAGTAAAAAGACTATTTCCGTTCCCACAATAAAACCACGGTTCAATACATAACAGGAAGAGGTAATCACACAAAATATTTCCAATCTATCACACTGAGCTTTATTAGTGTTGCCAAAATCAGTGTGAATCGATGATCTTCTCTTTGAGATGATCTACAAAGCTATCTAGTTCAGGTGATATTGGTTTGGATACGTTTTTAAGGGCTGTTCAGAGAGCTTCTGTAAGTGTAGCAGTATAGCGTGATGGGTGTGATGGAGAGCGTGCCCTGACTCGGAGGCATATCACGGGCTAATGTGAACACAAGTGTGGTGCCTCCGAGCTTGCAACAGACATGCGATATGCATTATGGAACAGTGTTATACATTTTTAGCTTTTGTAAAATTACCTACCTTACCTAGGGTTATTGATTGAATCAATTATGGTACTTTCTTGAGTTTTTGTTAAGGAATACTAATAAATTGACTTTTGATTAACTTATTGTAGAATTTCTAGAAATCAAGTTATTAATGAAAATTTGTACGGTTTGAACTTAGGCATAACAGAAAATCTGGTATTTTTTTCGTGGGCTAGTTTTAGACCAAATACATTTTAATAACACTACGTCATCTTAATGTTAAGTACTGGCAAAAATGTCGTGAACGTTTGAGACGCAACGCATGGCAAAGTCGTTATCTTTATTTCATCGTAATATGTGCTATTCCAAACAGAGATACAAAACCATAACACAAAGCTTAATGAAAGTCATTTATGACTTGACAGTTGGCAAAAATAAACGTCCCGAATCGAATTAATTTCTTTCGAAGAATCTAACATATTTTAAATATAGTCAAGGCATACATCTATGTACACACATCAACAGTGTCTAGGGATCAAGTACATTTTAGAAGATTGCAATCAAGAATATATTTTTACAAAAACTGAATTCATTCATAATTTATTCAAAATGTGGTGATAAGTCATTGATACAGGCATGGGGAATTAGGTAGGAGACCAATCCAATCTTCTGGATTGGTTGGATTTGATTTAAATAAATTAGATTTTTTTAGAGCTAAAAATGTTCTTGATCCCTAGGCACTTTTGATGTGTGTACTTAACATTTATAGAACTAGTCTGTGGTATATGCATCCCTGACTGGTGAAACAGCTTAGCGATACTTACCTCAGTGAACATAAACAATACTTTCACAGTTAACAATTTTAGCAATATATAATTTCACACCGCACACAAATCCTCAAATAGTTAAAGAACGACATTTTTTTATATATAAAACAACATACCTTCCCTGTATACAAATAGCCCCATAAACATATAGAAAACGAAGAAGCTTAGAGTTGATTATTGTTTATCGATACTAAGCTACTTTCTTTCTGTTATGTTAAATAAATATCCATAACAAAATAGTATGCTTTGAACTACTGCGCGAGATATTTTGTTACATGCATAATAATACGTCGATGGAATGTATTTCACGAAACTTCGAAAGAAATTAAGTAACTACTTACTTATTTGTAAAATTATATAAAAACACGAAAAATTTTTGCATCGATTCGAAGAAATTTCATGGCACATTAAAAAATGCTGTAAATTCTATAACATTAGAATAATACCCACTTCAGAATATCTGAATATCGTTCCAAGCATATTTCAGATACTCCCACGATGGTGTTACTATAATAAAAAAAATCACGAAAAAATTTCAAAACTTTCACCCGCTAAGTGCTCTATGGGTTAATTCTTGGAGAAATGCTTTCATCGCTGCTCAGCATTCTACGGGAGCTGATCTCCATAAGTTGATAGGAGCCTATAATAGTGTGTGGTCACGCGCGCCGCCGGCTATAATCCGATCAGGCGTGCACATCAGGTAGCCGAGCTATCTCTCTAATATTTTAAACTAATAATGTTTTCAAAGGGAAGGAAGTCGGATGCTCGCGTCACCGGAAGGCTCGCATGCAACCGCGAGTAAACAAAATTAAGCTTGTTATATAACCTAATTTTGGCCAATCTTCAGACGGAAGCAGCCGCTTCCTCGTTCATCCTGAATTTGCATTCAAAACACAGGATCCTATAACAACACCGTGCATTACTGTCAAGTCAAATTCACATGCCCCGGGAACCTTATTTTGTGCCTTCATCAAACTGGTATCTGTATAAGTATCTACATGCGAAATCAATCTATTTTTTATATTGAACAGGTGTATCTTTAAGGAAAGGCAATGCTATACCAAATTGAAAAATATATGGACAAATTACAACATACAGTCGGCCAAGAATCTGATCTACCATCCTAAGAGTGAAACTCATATGAACGTTATGAGACATTTGGTTCATTGTTTACTTGTCACAATATAACAACTGTACCTTAATTATGTTTTAGTGTCACAGGAAGTGGGAGTTAGGAATTCACCACATGCAAATAATGCTAAGCTTACAAACTTATTATTTTTGGATCCACTACATCAAAGTGAAGGATATACTCAGTCTGAAAAATATAGGTGTTATCAAGGATGCGAGAAGCCGAAAACAGATCACAGTGGCGTGCAATTGGAGAGGCCTATGTCCAGCAGTGGACAAGTATGGGCTGATGATGATGATCAACAGGTAGATATAGCGGCGTATTTCCCATGTTTGTTGACCTGTCTCGGACATATACTTACCACATTATAAGTACCGGCTTAGCTGTGTGGTGACGACGAATAGAATACACGTGTACCACCCCAGGCCAACTTTTCCCGTCTTGGAGGTCGTAAGAGACGACCGAGGGAACTCTCCTTAGAACAGGCAGTAGCTCTCTCTCTGTGAGTTAAACCACAACACCACAGCGATCGCCAACCACACTGCCAAGCGTGGCGATTATTGGCATTTCCCCCAAATGATCTCGGAAATGGCCCTCGGCCAGCAGTGGAAGTTTTGGGGATGCTGTTATAACATAGTCAAACTTCTTCAAATATTATAACAAAACTACTAATTTAAATCACACACTAATATGAGGAAAAGGAAGGTTCCGGAAGGTTGCGGATTGAAGGAAGACTTAGTGACCGATATTGAAAAGGGAATGATTCGATATTTGGGCACGTGGCTGAGCACGAGTCGCTGAAACCCTTACTATCCATCTAAACCACAACTGACAGGCAATTTTACAAAATTACAAATTATTCTATATTAGACAGGGCAAATTATACAATTCGTAGAAGGAGAAGTAGATGTGTCGTAGAAGTGTCATCATGTATCATGAAGGTAGCCCACCTGGGTTTTGGGCATAATATGTTTAAGTTGGAAATCATTGGGGGAGGCCCTCGTCCAGCAGTGGACGTTATGTAGCTGATGATGATGGTAATGTTTAAATAGGTATGTGTATACTTACACGCTTTAAAACCCACCATACAGGAGGAGAAATATTTAAAAAATACTACTACCTATACTGCGAATTCTGTCATTTTTCGTTATGAAGAACACTTCTCTAATCTGTTAGTGTTACCTTAATTGCCATATAGTTTAGTATTTTTGGTTCCATTTGACCAATCATAACGTGATTCACTACTTGAGTCATCGGGACAATATTTGGTGATATTTGTATTGTGGTCTGGCTTTTATTATGAATATAGTGATGATTTTTCATCTAAACTTCTTAGGTTCTGAATATAGCTGTCTAGACTGCGAATATAATACAAGACGTGTAACATTTTAAAACCTGTGGCCCCCATCGCGTTTTTACAATAGGACAACCAGGAGAACGTCATCCATACCAGGTGGATATACCATTTATGCGAACTTAGTCTCACTTTCATAGTTCGAACCGCCAGGATGTGGAATGACTTGTCGGAGTTCGTGTTTCCAGCTCAGTACAGTCTGAAGGACGACTTATTATAGATTAGGTACCTTTACCGTGTACCACTTGTCTTCAAGTCGCGGGTACAATAGGTACCTAATGGACAAGTGTGCTTCATCGCAGACCACATCGAAGACCACATCGCTGCTTAACATCAGGCAAGATGGTGGTCAAACGCTTGTTCATTGTGTTTAAAAAACCTGTGGCTTCCGCAGTTTCGGATAGGAAAAATATATAGAGTGAATAGTGTATTTGAGAATCGCGTATATTATACACGTACTTACGGTATATACACTTATCTATGTAGTGTATTAGCCTTACATTGATGTTGGTCTAAGTGATGAGTTCTGTCGTCTCGTGCTACCTACTACGCGGGATGCGGGAGTGTGTGACACGGCTGTCAACCGCCGCACGGTGAAGACGTAGTTGGTGAGCTAGCGAGCCGATATTGGATTATTCAGGTATTTCTTATATTGGTATCTTAACTGGAAAGGATACTACAAATTGGCGACGAGGAAAAACACTGTAAGTTTATTGTTGACTATCTATCTTAAAAAATACGGTATTTTTACATTTTACGCTGGTTACTGCAATGTCGACATTATGTACGCGTGGAGCTAAAATAAACGTGTGATGTGTGAATATATATCTAAGTATTTTATTTATAGGTAGAGTAGATGAATCTAATGTTTGTGCCCACCTAACCTGTACGACATATTATGCATAACAAGAGTTTCACCTATTGTTTACACCATAAATATGAACATTTATTTTCCATCTTGTTTAACAGGAAAATGTTGAATTGACTGGTTTGTACTAAGTATTGACAGGAATAAGGTTTTTAGGGTTGTTGTTCGCATTAGAAATACTCTCACAACATTATTTTTATGCTCATGCCTACCTATACTTATGTTCAGATCATACAATCATTATTTATTTTCATAAAAATATTGTCGATTTGGGAAAAGAAAATTGTTCTCCCAACAAAGGACCTACAATTTTTATTTTTTTTTAAATGTGTTTCTTTTGGACACAAAAACGAATTTTTCCCGCGAACTTAAAAAAAAAAGGAAAGAAAAACAAACCGTTGATTTCTCGGTGGCCAATGTTTGGCTGAGCAAGAAGTTGCACATACCAAGTAAAAAAAAAAAAAACAAGAAAAGAAAAACAAACCGTTGATTTCTCGGTGGCCAATGTTTGGCTGAGCAAGAAGTTGCACATACCAAGTAAAAAAAAAAAAAAGAAAAAATATAGCGCAAACTAGAATAGAGGAATACGTATTATGTAATGTTTTCCAATCACTACATACTGTCTGTCCCTATATGTACGAGCAGTGTATGTAGTGTATCCCTCGTATGTTTGGACCTTTGAGGCTGCGCGGCGGGTTTTGATACGGTTTTCTTTGACAGATGGAGTTGTTCTTGCTGTTGGGTTTGTAGGTATAATCCATGTATGTATGTGGTGGCGAAGAGGCGCTGTTGGTGATGTGTGTTGGCGGAGCTAGTTGATAACAATTTGTTATGGCTAGTTGACAGCATTTTGAACGTTGAACTTTTCAAGAAATTTGATGGTGATTAACTGCCGTGGGAATTATGTCATTTGGTGTAAGTAAAGACGTACGTACAGGATATACGTACCTACCGAATGGGGGCGATATAAGTACAATATTGTAATAGGAAATGCTTGGCGTCTAGGTAAATATCCTATCAAATAGCTAACTTTAATACTTGCAATGCATTTCTAATATAATGTAGCTGGACACTGCACAGTCGAGAGAGTTATCGTCATGTGCACATAACGTAGTGTTTAGGATAATACTATAAAAGATAAAAAGATAACTTCTATCTACGAATGTTATATTTACCCTATCACATCTACAAAGTGAGTTTAGAGCTGCGGTTTCTTTTCAATTTGGGGACATGGGAAGAGCTTGTGAGAGAATAATTCTCAGAAGTTACGGACTGATCTGCGTCACTGGTATCTACGTACCAAGTTATTGTTATTGTATTACTGTATCAAAGCTAATAACTAAATTAAATTAAAAACGAATGTTAATACTGTAATTGATTTACGAGGTGATACTGCATTAAATTATGCATGCAGTGATAGTAATATTGCCATTTAATTACGTTGATGGTACTTGCATTAAATTGCGTTGATGGTACTTGCATTAAATTGCGTTGATGGTACTTGCATTAAATTGCGTTGATGGTACTTGCATTAAATTGCGTGGATGGTACTTGCATTAAATTGCGTGGTACTTGCATTAAATTGCGTTGGTGGTACTTGCATTAAATTGCGTTGATGGTACTTGCATTAAATTGCGTTGATGGTACTTGCATTAAATTGCGTTGATGGTACTTGCATTAAATTGCGTTGTGGTACTTGCATTAAATTGCGTTGATGGTACTTGCATTAAATTGCGTTGGTGGTACTTGCATTAAATTGAGTTGATGGTACTTGCATTAAATTGCGTTGATGGTACTTGCATTAAATTGCGTTGATGGTACTTGCATTAAATTGCGTTGGTGGTACTTGCATTAAACTGCGTCGGTGATACTTCCATTAAAGTGCGTTGTTGATTCGTGCATTCAATTGCGTTGTTGATAAGTGCATTAAATTGCGTTGTTGATGCATGCACTAAAGTGCGTTGTTGATGCGTGCATTCAATTGCGTTGTTTATAAGTGCATTAAATTGCGTTGTTGATGCATGCACTAAAGTGCGTTGTTGATCAGTGCATTAAAGTGCGTTGTTTATACGTGCATTCAATTGCGTTACCGACAACGTGTGTACATGATACTTAAAAAATCTCTGCACCAAGGTAGAGTAAAGTATACGAAAGACACGTATTAAGGCTACTTAGACAGAAACCATAAGAAAACATTGAAAATGTTTAGTTAGACTCAGACAACAAGCAACCAACTGTTTATTTACTAACTCTGACGAAGCATAATTTCGAAAGTCACAGAAAAATGCAAAACTTGAGTACTTTCCCAATAAAGTAACGAATAATCAGCCAGATAGGTACAGGGAGTAGTACTAACACAAAAAACTAGAAAAAAATACACGATATGTAGTAAGGCGTTACGTGGCAAATATGGGAGTTCCAAACATGTCGCACGAGATAAGAACTGTCAATGTCGAACAAAAGAAATAATGACAAGGAAATCCGTATGGGAAGAAAAGTAAGGAAGTCAATAGTAGTTTCAAAGCTTCCTGGGACTGGCTAATTTCGTAGGTAAATTTATACCACATCTTGTACCTAAAACATAACCATTAAAATAACTATTAGCAATAAAAGACAAAGATACTACCTACCTAGGTAGAAACTCCGATATAGTTACGCGAAGTCTGGAAAGAGTCTCGTATAAAAGCGTTCAAAGAATTAAACGCTGCACTTATTGTTATTCCAACTTTAGGTTATTATGACCCAGAAGATAAGAATTTAGTCATAGCCGATTGAAGATGCAAGTAGCTTTAGCATTTTGGCTCATATATTGCGGCTACGGCCAACGCGCAGACAAGAAGCTGGGCATCCTCTCGACAGTGCGTTGGCATTTTGCTCATATTGTATCAAGCACAAATTCGATCGTGTATGGAATGCTGCTCTCATCTTTGGGTTGGATCGGAATACCAGCTTGAGGCTCTGGAGGCAATAGAGAGACGTGCTGGAAGGCATGCTTATAGGGGACGACAGGCTGTTTGATGCTCGGCTACAAAGCCCACAGCATTGCCGCAAGGTTGCGAGCCTATCTGTCCTCTTTCAGGTGCATTTCGGAGAGTGTGCTACGGAGTTGCATAGCCTAATACATCGATCGCGCTTTTACGATAGGACAAGGACAGGAGAACGGCAAACCGTCATCCATACCGGGTGGATAAACCATTTATGCGAACCAAACGGTTTGCGTCTACTTTCATGGTGTGAGCCGCCAGGGTGTGGAGTGACTTGCCGGAATCTTTGTTTCCTGCGCAGTGCGGTCTGAGGCTCTGTAAGTCGCTGGTAAACCGGACCGGGTAAGCCTACCGAAAATGATAAATCTTTTAAACTTATTATGACTTATGTTTTCATGATGACACTAAGGTCAGTAACAAAGTCTTTATGCCAAGTAACCTGCACAAAGCGGCACCCGAGGCCTATCCGGCCATGGTTGCTATGGAAGGCAGAATGAGAACCAAAGTATGGAAACAAAACAAATAAGTTTATTTCGTCCGTTATAAGTGTAATTACATATATGCAGATGTGCAGTAGCGTAACACAGAGCTTGACGAACGTCATGTATGAAAACCAAGGTGACCGTCCGTGTTTCGCATGAGTTTCTTTTGCTGGCCGGAAGAACCGGAAAGAAACTGGCATCTTTTGCCGGATTGATGTTGGCTGAAGACGTTGGAAAAGTCGAGACATTCTGAAACGTTTGAATATCTCAGGCGGAAAAGGATAGAGGCCATGGGTGACTTTATGCAAATGTACGATATTTCACCACATTCTGTGATGGATAAGATTGTCCATGATAACAATATATATTATATAAAAATCAATGCTACTTTTCGTTGTGATCTTGTTGACTCCGGAACGGGTGGACCGATTTCGCTGATTCTTCCTTTGTTGTGCTTGTTGACGACATTAGAGGGCTCTTATGGGGGGAAGAAGTGACATCCAATGCTGGGCGCAGGCCGTGTTCATATTCGTATTGATGGTTGGGACGGCAGCGTCGGTCGAGTCCACTAGTCTAACATAATATGTTGAATTGGAACATGAGTTGCTAGACAAATACTCAATGTTTTATTGCATTACCATGATATTATAGTGGATGTTACAAACAGTGACAAATACAATGAACAGAAAGAAAAGGAATATGCTGATAAACGGAGACATGCGATTTAGAAGTTGGGGATAAGGTTATGTCGAAAAAAAAGTAAACTAAATTCACATATGAACCTCACACTATTCAAACCGTAGAGGCAAATATTACTGGTGATAATATGAGTCTGCGGAGTGATGAAACAGGTCAACAATTGAGACGTAATGTTTTGTCATATAAAGCGAATAGTAAGACAATGGAAGGTGACGGGAGATGACAAAGGCAAAGACGATAATGAAATAATGGTTCGGTTCGTTAAAACTACGTAATGTTTTTAGTCACCTATCCTATATCTACTTGCGATGATTAAAATCAGTAATATTTAAATAAATGGTTAAAATAACAAGATTGCTATATTATATTAAAAAAATAAGACAAGAGGAGGGATGTAGTGTATTAGCCTTACATTGATGTTGGTCTAAGTGATGAGTTCTGTCGTCTCGTGCTACCTACTACGCGGGATGCGGGAGTGTGACCCACGGCTGTCAACCGCCGCACGGTGAAGACGTAGTTGGTGAGCTAGCGAGCCGATATTGGATTATTCAGGTATTTCTTATATTGGTATCTTAACTG
>SJJU01003528.1:0-19615 GCA_012932125.1 Conopomorpha cramerella
TATACATATTTAAATTTATATTATTTATTTAAACTTATCTTCAAAAAATTCTTTGGTGGAATAATAGGCTTTTTCTTGGAACAGAGTACTAAGTTTCTTTGTGAACGCTTTTACATTTAACAATTTCAGTGTATCAGGCAGTTTATTGTAAATGAGAATGGACCTGTACTTTGGGCTATAGCTTCATGTGCTTTGAACAGCACATGAAGCTATGGGTCCTAATTACGGTCTCGATAGTAGTAGCTAAGCCGAGTTAGGGGCCCCCATTAGATTGAAAATATCTGATAGTTGAGCTGACTGACCACTAGCTTGACACTGGCATGGGGCTCCGGTTTGGGGATCAGGCTTCCGCCGCACTGGTAATAGATACACAAGCCGTATTTAACTCTCAAGGGATTGGGCAACTTGGATAAACGCTAGATAGAAGAAGAAAACTTAAATATACTGGATACTTCTATCAAACTTATTAGGTACTGCACAATGCAAGACAAGTTCATCAGTGGAATTCGAAAAAAATTTTTTTTTTATTTGGAGGTGGACACATCATGTAAGTTTTTTAATACTTACATGATGTGCGTGTGTGTGTGTGTGTACTGGTTAATATTTGATTATGTAATAACAGATCCGAAAAGAAAACGGTGAATAAATCCCAACACAAAGAAATCAAATAGGTATAACGTTAAAAAAATATCTTTTTACGGAGAAAAAGACTAACAGAGTCTTTTTCATAGTAAAAAATATATATATTTTTATCAGGAAATCGGTAGGTAGGTACCGATAAGTCTATTGAAGATTCCTAGATGTCGGGGGAGTGTTTTTCCCAAACGAAACATTCTTTTATCAATTTCAAAACAAAGTGAGGAACTGCGCAGTTACTCCAGAAATGTTTACAAACAAATGAACGATTGCCGAGGGCGGCCGCATGTCGCCACCCTTCGATATTTAATATACTGGAAACTGGAGCACTGTGCAAACAAAGATAAGGGACTAATATACCCTACTGTTTTATGGCTAGGATAAACATAGAGATTTAACTGTCCTTTTCCATGAGGGTAATTTAACTTTATGGAAAATGAGATGCGACGAAATACATCGTCACTGAAAGTTAAGAGTTGCCTAGTCTTAACAGTATGGTTTGACTTGGGATTGAGGTTTGGCGGGAAGTCAGTGGGAGTACCCTGGACTTAAACACCTACAGCAGAAAAAACATATAAACACTTTTTAAGACATCATAAGTAAGCGAGTTCCTTCGAGTTTCCTTCACGGTAAGAGCGTTTTCTGATGCTCTATGTGGATCAGAAGGTCATTGGGCTGACATGATGATGATGATGACGAGGGTTTTCAGATGAGCGTCGGTAGCCAAGTCGACGGTTGCCTTGATTTGAATCGGAAGTAAGTTATTCGACTCCGTTGAGGTGGGTCTCTTTTTCAAATCTCGTGGGAATTAAAGAAATAAACACGTACGAGTACGTCAAGAACTTCGCAGTCCTTCGCTGGCTCCATATTTAGTACATTTACCAATTAAGTATAACTTTTTGCGTAAAATAGCATGACGATATTATTAGTTTACACGACCTCCTTTTCTTGTTTTCTTGAGCCGAGATATCGTTTCTGTCTATACCAGGCCCTTATACTACTGTTTTTTACATGGCTGGATTTTCAATATTTAGGTGAACTATATGAAAACACCGCCATTTAAGAAGGACCGAAAGCGTAACGTTCCAGCAGTCCACGACTGTATAAACATGTATCCATATCCTATTAGATATAACGTACATACTCTATAGACATTATTCATTAATGTAGTACGTAATTGGATAACAATAAACAATTGAGAAAATTTCAAAGTGTTTCAATTACCCCAGCTCTCGACAAATGGGTGTCATAGAGTGATTAATTTTATTTTAATGTATTTTGTTTGTAATTTTATATAGTTACTTTGGTGCCATTATCAAATAAATGTGCCAGTTAGGAGGCAAATAAATTTGTTAAATGACCTTCCTCAAGCATTAGATGTTGGGCCACGAAATGTTGAATGCAGCGATGTTATTCGCGGTTTACACCATTTGTAATTTATGGGATATAATATGTGCTATAGGTCATACTGTATCTCCCCGCCAAGTTTCGTCAGAATCTGTCCCACCGTGAAACGTTTGTTTCGGTTCTTGTTAAGAATGATGTAAGAACAGAATTAAATCCTCATGAACCTTACACCTTCCTAATTACACTGCACGTTTTGTTGACGGTCCTCAATTTGTTGACGTATATATTAAACGCCTTAAACACACATGCAAATTCATGGAGGTACATATGTACAGTCAGCAAAGAAACTGATCTATCACTTTTGGTGACACTTTCTTTGTCACTAAGACTTATATTGTGACAAGTAAAAATTTAACCATAATACCTAATGACATTCATAAAAAAATATCCTTAGGGAAATAGATTCCTTATCCTTAGGGTAGATTAGATTATTAACAGACTGTACAATTAAACATAAAATTGTACAGAAACTTCGCAACAGATTTAATAAACACAGACAGTCATACCATAAACATTCGCATTTGTGTCTTATAACACTTTTGTGGACAGTACTCAGCTCTACCTTATATTATTTAGTACTTACAGTAAGACTTGTATTGTGTCTTGGAGATGTATCCCGCAAGAGTGTTAAGAGATGAAAACAACGATGGATAACGATTAGACGAAGAATAATTGAGCCATACTTTTTATACATAAGAGTGTAACGGTGATATTAAAAAAAGGGTTTAACTTTTAGATCTAGTTTAATACACTTACGTTAACCCTAACGAAAATCTGTAACACTGCACAAAAATACTTTCTTTTTTAATAATTAAAATTTACTGGTTTTCGTGGCGCAACCATTCATTACATTTTAGGAAAGTGAGACTAGGCTAGGGATTAAGAACGGAATGAAACATCAAAAGTGTAAATATCAATATATATATAACAAAGGTACCTACTTGATTTTATCATTTTTTAATGAAACGCGCACAGACATTATAACTCAAGCTCGAGCTTGTCTTTGGTTATATTCGCGTGAACAATATTGAGGTACTTGATTTTGCCTTTGTTATAGTAAAATAAAGTAAATTTACGTCATCACACAAGTCTGAGAGTAATGTGTGTCATTACTCTCAGACTTAATTTGACATATTTTCTTTTAGAATACGTCACTAAGCGAATATTACCGCTAAATCATTCACATAGAAAACATTTCGTAGCCCAACGCTCAAAGCATATATCCAGCTGCACCCCGCTGGTGCCAGCCATCCCGGCTGCCCGCCGAGTAAACACATCTCGGTCCAGCCACTCAGTTATAATATAACGTGGGGTGGTGCAGTCTCCCCCGCGCCAGTCTGTCGCCGCCTTTATTGAACAATCCGCATCACGGCGGCGGCGGCGGTCGGCTGGGCCTCGAAGTTAGGTACCTACAGTTGTATGCTCGCCTGGTACTTTTGTGGTGAGCTTCATTGTTTGTGATTCGTGGTACGAGGATTTTTTTTTTGGGTAAGTTATTTGTTTTTTTTTTTAATATTATTGTACACCATGTTTAAGGCGTTATCGCGTTTACGTTTTGGTGATGAAAGTGATAGTGTTGAAAAAAACAACTGTTTCATAAAGTTATTCAATAGGCTTTTCATTTAACAAGGGTTATACAGTGGTTATGCTGACCTATCATTTGTTTAAATTGCAAAAAATTAACACCTGAATTTTGGAATCTCAATTAGTGATAATAATAGTTATAAATATGTTGTGTAACACACACAATTTCTTGTATATTTCATGGCAAGGAATTGTCAAATGATAGAAATCGAAAAAAAAACATAACTGTGTAGGTAAATGTTTATTAAATAACGTGTGCTGGTATGGGATGTAAAATGCATCAACTGCCTTCCTGGCATGTCATACGAGCTATGACTATGGGATATTTTCGAGATTCAGATGTTTTTAACGTACAAGGTGTACTTGAAGCGTATTGACATTCTTAACTCCTTATTATGCAAGGTCCTTTGTGATCTTAAGGTTCCGTCCATCACCTTTTGGGGATTACGCACGTGAGTATATGTACGTATACGTATATATCTATGTGGGTACATGACATGCAAAAGGAACCCGGAAAAAGTTTAATGCGGTAAAATTATATTACAATAAATCTATTCCCCTTCGAATGGAGGATATTGCTTTTAAACTCGATAAACCGAACGACATTTCCATAGGTATATGTATACACGTAGACAAAAGAAATTACACAAACGAATGCGCGCACACAATAATCCTATTTCTGATCGAAATATTCAAACACGTCCGCGTTTTATTGAGCCTTTCCTTTGTATCCTTTTGCCACAATGAGATAATATTAAATAGGATCGACAACGGCTATTTGGGACACATTCCATCGACGGGCTACCTGCCACACAAATTTGATCTTCGTTGCAATAGAAAGCGTAGTGGATGTAGAGACCAAACGCAATACAGGCGTTTTGGTTTAAGTCACGATTCCCTTTGCCTCATCAGTCGCATCCCGTTTGCCTGTGGGATGAACGTGTTGTGTGTTGCAGCGAGTGTCCTACGCGTTCATGTGGCCCTAGTACTTTTTGTGTGAAATTGTGACGTAGTTGGGCAGGATTCTTTTTTGTTTAGCGACTGACTGTTTTTAACAAGTTTGTGATGATTATTTTTGTGAGAACACTGGACTGTGGAATCGTGGTTTTGGGATAATAATTTGGTTGTAAACAATTTGGATATTTGTAAGTTTGCACATTTTTATTAATTAATAGTTTAACTTTAAATTCTAATGAGTATTTTATTAACTATTTAGCGAAAAATACAAATATGTTTCTAAACTGTTCTGAATGAATCAAAACAACTTAGTCAACATCGAAAGTATTTTAAAAATTCCATGCACTTGAGAATAATCAAGTGTTTTTGTTAGAACACAAGTGTTTTTGTCAATACCGCGATTTCCTTAGAAACAAAATAGGGTTACCTCCTTGTAGTTACTATACCTGACGATATTTCTGTTTCTGTTATACACTGACAATCGGATTATGTAAATAACAAATTATACAGTGACATTTTACACACCAAAATAATACACTAATGTTCATAGTTATGCCTTTCTGTCTCATCATCATCATCAGTCCATAATTGTCCTTTATATCATTCCAAAAATGCAAGACTACATGCAGAATCATATTTTTTAGGTACTTAACCTAAATCAATCAATCACTTTGAATCCACAACAATATTAATTAGCATATTTACCAGATTGATGTTAATGTAAGCAAAAAAATATGTTGGTTGAGATATTCTAGGTACTTATCCCTGTCTACACGGCTTACAGCCCTTTCTAGGGTTAGGTACTCATTAAGTTTATTGTTTAAGCTTTATATGTATCATATTGATCATTGTTACAAATACATTTTATAATTATTATTATAATGCTGCCTATAAGAAAACGATAGGTCAAACATGGTCATCACCATCAGCTCATAAATATTTCCAGCAGTGGACATTTGTCCATTTGTCCACTGCTGAAAATAGGCCTCTCCAATTGCACGCCACTGTGATCTGTTTTCTGCTTCTCGCAGACTGCTTCTGCCAGCCATCTTCATGCCTGTCCACCTTGCGAGGGCGTCCTTCAATCCGTTTGCCGAGACGCGGTCTCCACACGAGAACTCGTTTGTCCCAGCGGTTATCGGTTCTACGGCTAATATTTTATATCATTTATTCTGTACGAAAGACTAAAAGTGCAAGCGAGATAAATTAAACCGAATTGTAATAAAGCCATAGATGTACATTTGGGTCAACCCAGTTGTACGTAACCTAAACTCTGAGAGAACAAAGATGTAATAATAATACAACTCTATTTTTTTACTAATGAATGAGATTCGTTCCCATCCTAATTAAAAACATCTGCAACAAATTAATGTTATACGCAGCGAATTTTTACGTAGCACGTTACATAATTTATATTTTATTAGTGGACGACCCCGCTATTTGATTCGCGTAATTTCAGTTATTCACAGAAACTATCACTTGAGTGAAGTTAATTGGACCTTACTGACCGTTGCCTATAGAAACCTGATTTTGTCATTTCATAAAAAAAAATAGTGGAAGCCCCACGTTCATACATATACATAACACAATTCTTCCCCCGCATGTTCTCGTTAAATAAAAGGTCTGATAGTGTCTAACTAAAACCCAAATAATTACTAGTGGAGTTGTAATTACAAAGTGAAATTGGGCTAGTCGCAAATATTGGACCCAAATCATTTGGCGATAGTAACTGTCTGGATCACAAACAACGCACGCAGAAGACGAATTCGCCTCAAGCAGAGATGATGAGACAACCTGGACAGATAATGACTGGGGTGGAGCCCAAAATAGGAATAAGGAAAGACGTCAGATGGAGGCATGTACCCATTTGTGGGACAGTGAAGCGGTGTGCCAAAAATAATGTATCAACTTTATTAAGCTTTGCATATTTTACCTACCGACAGGCCTGTTAACTAATAGGAGTTGCACTCTTGTATTACGAAGATGCGATTCGAAATGATAATCATTTTAAAGATAAGATAATTTAAAAGAACCGAATTAGTTCCCCTCGATTTACCAAATCAAACTTTGATGATTCCTCATCATGCGACCACCTTTGATATATTATCTTCTATGTTTCCAACAAAATAATATTGATCAAAATCGGTTTATAAACGACAAAGTTATCGGCGAAGAAACATAAAGTGCCGGAGTTTGTTTCCTGCGCAGTACAGACTGAAAGTTTTCAAGTCACTGGGGTAAATAGGTACCTAATGAACAAGTGTGCTTCGTCACAGACCACAACGCCGCTTAACATCTGGCAGGATGGTGGTAAAACGCTTGTTCATTGGGTTTAAAAAAAACACGGTCGAATTGAAAAAGACTCCTTTTTAGAAATCACTGGAATAACTACTGTAGAAATTTAGATTATTTTGGGTTTTGCATCATCGGTAACGTTACTGCTAGGAATTTTAGTACGGAATCCTAGTTATTTTTTATGCCACCTGAGGATGGTACCTCCCCAATGGTATTTTTTCAAATCAGTCCAGTAGTTTTGTAGCCTATTCGATTAAAACACTTCAATCAAACAATTATTTTTTTCCTGTTATATTTAATATACCTACGAGTAAATAGATAACTGTTTACGTTAAATAAATTTTACATAAATACTTCTTATATGGTATACAAATATTACCTACGCTTACAACGAACGATAATTAAATAAACAAACAAAGACAAATTGTCATCAGAATCGTTTTCTGTTTTATCAATCATAACTACGCATTTCCTGTGGACTAGATTCCTCTCTTTGTCGTTACTGTGTTACGATGACATGTATATAATTCTTGTTGAACGAATGACTTTGAACAAAAACGAACAGATTTGAACCACTTAACATTACAAAAAAAAAGAACGAATAAAAAAAATATTTAAAAGTTAATCTAGATTTATCAGCTTTGCCATCATTACGCCATGATTTCCATCTGGAGAGAGAAAATATTTAAAAAATATCATTAAAGTCGGTTCATAAACGACGAAGTTATCTGCAAACAAACTTTGAGAAAGTCTTGAGAGCTTTAAGAAAAAGCTTTTTTGAAGTCGCTTAAAAAATTGTAGGTCTTTTGTTTTCTCACGGATCGGCATCAGTTCAGCAGTTCAATAAATCAAATAATTCTGTAAGTCAGCTAGCAATATTGAAAATACAAGACAACAATAAGTATTTTATGACTATTCTTCGCTATTTTATTTTTTTTTAACAAGCAGTTTCTTTAACGCAACTAGCTCTCTCGAATGCGAGGTATTTAGATGTGGTACATACATTTATGTGTGACCAAGAATTTTTGCTCACGAGTGTATTTTGTTATCAAAGTTTTTCTTGACTCACACTAGTACCTAGTCATTGAAATGAGTGTACACCCTACTATCAAACAGTAAACATCCTGAAGGAAGCAATCGATTTCGGCTCCCCTAACTGTTCACTTCTCTGAATTTAATAGACTAATCATTGTCTATGTCAACATAAATGCAGTAGGTACATTGCTGCTCCTGTTTTATTTAATTGTATTCTTACTCAAACAATGTGCGATGTATCATAAGCTATAGCATACTTATATGCATAATGATAATGAGAGGAAAGACTTGTATTATTTATGTTTGTAAACCGAAAAACTAGAGGCGTTTCAAAAATAACAAGTGTGCTCCATCCTAGACCACATCGCTGCTTTAGATCAGACAGGTTGGTAGTCAAAAGTTAGTTCATAGTGCATTAAATAATAAGTTGAATTGAGAACCACCTCCTTTTTGAAGTTTAAAAAATAGGAATAAATACAGAGTATAAAAGGACCCCGAGCAACGACGAGCCCGTTGGTGTAGTGGTCAGCATGTCTGCCTCTATTCCGTGAGGTCGTGGTTTCGATTCCCATCTCTGACAGGTACTAAGGTGATGAGCTTTTAAGTACTTGTTGGATGTGTCTGGGTGTTTTATTTATACCTAAATATATAAAAGGAAAAGCTGACTGACTGACATATCAACGCACAGCCTAGTAGGCACTTGAAATTTGGAACGGACGTATCTTAGGTACCGCACTAAGGAAGGAATTCCCAAAATTCCCACGGAAACGGGAATTAACGCGAAAATACGTATGCTAATATAAGTATGAAAAATCTAAACCACTCAAGTTAGACGCTTGAAATGTGGGATGCAGATAAGCAAAACACGCGAATGAAATCGTGTCCACTAGTAAGTATATAGTATAAAAAACTAGCAAACCCGGCGAACTCCGTTTCGCCACCAGATGGGTTCGTTTCGTTTACCCGCTTTTCTGTTGAAATTTTTTCCTGAATTTTCTTTGCTATAAACCTCACGGAGCCCGAGACCTTTCCAACGAATGCAAAACCGTGGAAATCGGTTCGTGCGTTCTGAAGTTACAGCGTCAGGGAGGAAAATCCGACTTATTTTAGTATATGTAGATATGTAGATTTAAGTAAGTAGATTTTTGTCTGAATTCCATAACACAAGTTTAGTGATTTAGCTATTTACCATGGGATGATGGAAATGTGTGTGTTTGTTAAAATATTTATTTATATTTATTATCGCCATAGTAAAAGTTGTTTATATTGACGAGCCCAACAACGTTTCTAAGACAATGGTCTTGGACCAAAAGGACCACGAGCAATGGCTCGGGTCCTTTTCAACGCAGTCTATGTAGATGTATTACTTTTCTCAGTGCAAGGTTAGCCATTAGCCAGAGGCTTTCTGAGCAAATGCCGTCGGTTCACGAAGCGTATTTAACCCGACATGATTGGGGGCGTATCTGAAGCCTAGTATTTCACATGATGCATTCTTTTTTATATTTCAACTAGCTTTTCGCCCGCGGCTTCGCCCGCGTGGACTTCAGTTATATTGCGGTATAAAGGACAACTATAAGAAAACTTACCATTCCTACGGAAAAATCTAAGTTTCCCTTGGAAATATCCATTTTTTCCTGGATAAAAAGTACCCTATTATTTAATCCGGACTTCTAACTTCATGTATTTTAAAGCAATAGGTTCAGTAGTTACGGAACAAACAAACAAACTCACTTTCCGATTTATAATATTAGTAAGGATACTACACTTGACGTATCTGACTTCCATTCATGTATCTAATGGGGTCGACGACGCCTCGCCCTTACCAACAGTTGTCAATGCATTATGATCGTTATTCAGTTATAATAAAGTCTACTTGTGTAGTATGGATCGCAGTAATCGACTCATCCTGTTAGAATTGTCGCGTGCGAATTGACAAGTGTGGATGTGTTCACGATGTTTGTATGACAAGTGTATGACCGACTGATATTGTAAGAAATTAATGGCATAGACAGTAAGTAGCTGTGTCGCGCGGTTTTACTCGCGTTCATTGGGAATTTCGGGATAAAATACACATTCGTATGTTACTCAGGAATCTACATTTATTTTGAGTTTTTTCGAAACAAGCAAACCAATAATTTATAATCATAATCATCGGCCACATGATGTCCACTGCCGGACGAGGGCCTCCTTTAGAGTAGTAGTGATCGGCCCAGGAGAGTATAAACATTTATGATTATAAATCTTATGAACTAATTTTAATACATCTGTAAGTATATTTTTCGTTCTAGCCGTGACTAGATCTGAGAAGGGTTCTCAAACAAAATAATTTGCTTAGGAACATCATCTACCTATCTCGCTTTGGGATTAAAAAGCATGAAGTGTATTTTTTTGTTTAGTTTTTTTTTTAAATACGAATTGTTGTCAAATCTAAGTAACGTTTGCTCGAGCCAGTATTTGATACTGCGTATAAAAGGACCTCGAACTTTGGTGTTAGAAACGTTATGGTGCTGTTATGAACAACTAATGCGGTGAAATGAAAAAAAAAATCATCTCAATACAACACGACATTTTTTTTCCTCGGTACATTTTGTATGAACATTGAATTGTTTTTCATTTCCCAGCATTGTCGCCATAGTAAAAGTTGTTCATATTAACGAGCCTAACAACGTTTCTAAGAACATTGCTCGGGGTCCTTTTACACTCTGTAGGTAATTACATAATATTTTTAAGAAGTGACGTGGCGGGTTCGCTACTGTAGGCCTCAACAGTATCCCACGCCCGTCTCTACATTTTATTGGTTCATTTACACATGTCACAGTTGTAACGACAATGTGCAACAAAACGCTATCGGCTTGGCTGTTAAATAAAAAAATAAAACGTTTACGCTCTGTAGCAAAACACTTTTATTCCCAACTTGTCCTTTTTACAGAAAGATTTACTGTACTAATGTACCTACTACTAACTTTTTTGTTACAAAGTCATTAAACTTGCATAGGTAAGTCACAATATCACAGTAACCTTCACATAATTTAGTGTGAAAGAAAGACACATTTGCGTTTATGAAGTAACTCGACTTCCTTTTACATCTTCTATGTATAATTATCTCGGTACTAGAAATGTTTGATTCATGAGTGAATAATATTCTTCCTCGTATTAAAATTGAATATAAATAAATAAACAGTCATTCGTGAAACATTCTGTCTAACAAACTTCCCCTGTCACGTTGGGTTAAATACGCTTGGTGAACTGTAGGCATTTGCTTTAGCAAGTGACTCTGCCCACCCACTTTAGGATTAAAAGGCGTGAGAATTTTTTTTTGTCGTGAAACAAAGTTGTGAATTAGGTACATAAATATTAAATACATGGACCGTATGCACAGTAGCGTTTTCTTACATGTTGTAAGTGAACCGCCAGTTAATAGAGAGTCGAGTACTACAATATCTATTTGAACTGGTAGTCGTTTGACCTCTCAGCAGACCACTGCAAGGAAATTTCTATGCAGCTGTTAGGTTACTTAAAGTACTCAAAGAACATTATCCTATGGCGCTCCCCAATTAATACAAGTAATAACAAAAAATATTTGACCTGTTGCACTATCCAGAAATATCTTTATACACACTACGAATAATTTTGTATAACTCTACTTGTCTATTAGTACACAGTGGGGCCATTGTATTAAGTTAAGTGATATTTTACGACAGTGGCACAGTTTAAATGATAAAATAACATTAGGAGCATGTCATCTGTTGGCTTGTGTAGCCACCAGATCTTAGAACCTCTAAGGGAAATCGTAGAGAAAGTTAGCGTGGCTCAACCTATGTGGGTAATATTTTCTAATCATTTAAAGACTTCTAACTTTACGATTATACACACTTCAAAAGTGTCTAAAGATCAAGAACATTTTTAGCTCTAAAAAAAATCTAATTTATTTAAATCAAATCTAATCTTCTAGATTGGTCTCCTACTTAATTCCCCATGCCTGTGTCAATGACTTATCACCAAATATTTAAGAAATTATGAATGTATTCAGTTTTTGTAAAATATAGTCTTCTAAAATGTACTTGATCCCTAGACACTTTTGATGTGTATAGTTGAGAGATTCTCATAGTTCAACTTGATATTTGAAGCACGAAATCCCTCAAAAATTGACCACTTCCTTCGGATGATCGACAGTGTATGATGTTTTGATCAGATACAAGCTCCACCACGACCCAAACTATACCAGCATGCAATTCTTATGTTGCTCTAACGGTACATTTCCTAAATTCAAATTTTAATCATATTCATGTGGATAAAAAAATGTTTTCTCCACTTTTGGGACGACCATATTAAAAAGAAAATACATAGCTGAATTCAGATGGCGCTTTGTTCGCTTGACGCATATGGACCAATGACAGTGAGGCAATCTGACACATGTACTTGTAGTGACCATCTATCAACCAATCGCGCTGTTTTGGGTCAAGCGTAACTAGCGCCATTAGTTCATGAGTTTGCTACCCCATTGTGGCCTCGTGTATGATCCTCGTTCAGTCGACAGTCTTTAACAAACTTTACGCACTTAAGCTACCTTAATATCAGTAATCGGTTACTACATATGTCCCATAATGTATTTATTATTTATTTAACACTTTATTGCACTAAAGCTACAAAGGGTGGACTTAATACTAAAGTATTCTCTATCAGTTGACCTCACAACATGGGAGAACATAGGTGCGGGTCAGTATTATAAAAAAGTACCATACAACAATACAGGGTGTAGTTGGTACAAATCTAAGTTAATTTAAATTAAGTAATACAACAAAAAAATATCGATACATAACAATACATACAAAAATACGTATACATACTATTATATAATGGTCTGTATTCCAGGTCCGCACGGAAAATGACGAGGCTCCAAGACCATCTACCAGCTGAGCAATAGTATGGTTGGGCTGTTGGAATGGACGCACTGCGCAGCCGCCGCTGTGGTGGCGGCGGCTTGCATCCTACAGTGCGCCGCGCTCACCGGTCCCAACGTTTGCGTGGAACAGCAGAAGTAAGTTGTTTAACATATTATGTAATTACGGATTGCCAGTGATAAAGTCCAACAGTTTACGAAGCATAACAATGCAATCAAAATATGGAGTTGATCAGCGCTCTGTGATTGGCGGGTGGATTAGTTTTGATTGCGTTCAATTTGATTACTCGTCAAAACACTAGGGATTAATCTAATGATCTATAATTGCTTTTATGACAGTTTTAGCACAATATTTTGTTAGAAGAAACATTTATTTATTTATTTATTATTAACATTTAACTAGTTGTAGGTCCAGTAGGAAATCATAATGATATAGCTCTCTGACAAGAAACTAATCCAATGTAGTGACCACGACGCAGGCAATATCGTCGAAACGTCGAGTAAAATAACAAAGGTAAGCTCGAGCTTGTCTTTGATTATATTCGCGCCTATATACCCGGTGAACAATATTGAGTTATAATGCAATGTATATACTAAGTTCAACATATACCTACTATACATATAAGCATAATGAGTCTTTGAAAAAGTATTCGAACAGCATTACAACAAAATTAAAATGAAATGTGACGACATTTAATAAATAAATAAGTATTTTAAAACAACACATTGCCTTCATCCCATGTTAAGTAGTTAAAGCACTTGTGTTATGGAATTAGACAGCGAAACATACTTACTCAAATACATTTGTTATCTTTTGAATACATACTTATATAAATAAAACACTCAGACACATCCAACAAGTACTTATAAGCTCACCATGTAAATACCTGTCAGCGTGGCAGCGGTGGAAATCGAACCCACGACCTTACGAAATAGAGCAGACATACTGACCACTACACCAACGGGCCGTCAATAAAAGGAAAGGGTACGATCTGAAAAAAACTGTATTTCTCTCGCTTTGGGATTAAAAAGCATGAAGTGTATTAAAAGCATGATTTTAATATTAATACTTATTTCCAATTTTCAGATACACCGTGACAAAGCGGGTGAAATATCCAGGGACTGTTTCCATCATGACTTACGAGTGGTGTTTCGCAATACCACCACGCTGCCCCTTCAGGTCTACAGAAGTTCGAGACCTTACCAGACTTGAGGTGAAGTACAGCTAATAGTACTAGTATTTTTTGGACAGTCACGAAAGAAAGAAAGAAAGAAAATGTATTTATTCTCGCAACATAGACATCTTGAGCATACAGACAGTTGGATATGTAGATTGTATAGAGTAACTACAAAACATTTCAAGTATACCTAGTAAGAACATAACACGATGCTCATAGGTTTGAACATTCACTTGTAATGAGCATTCTTTGAATGTTACATCACAGAACAATTTTTTATTACATTTACGATAATGTTTTCTCGATAGAATGCTATTTAGGGGTCGCGAACACGAAAGGACAGATTTCCTTCTAGATTTTTTCTGTAGTTTGCTACAGCCTTCTGTTTTTCATGCAACTTTGCTTGTATATTGACAACCAAAACTTCTTATTTCATGTAGCCCAAGGGCCCTTGTGATTCAAAGGTTATATCCACCCCCTTTTGAGGATTACGGAAGTATGTGTATGTAAGTATATTAAAAAAAATCACACTTCACGCCTTTTAATCCCAAAGCAGAGGCAGAGGCACTTGCTTAAGCAAATGCCCACGGTTCCCCAAGCGTATTTAACCCAACGTGATATGGGGTGAGCCCATCGCCGTTATGTGGTTCACACACCTTGTGGTGTGCGGGTTTCATCACGATGTTGTCCTTCACCGTACGAGCGTTGCGCTGCGTAAAGAGTGAAAGTAAGCTCTGAAAAAGAGTCCCATTGATACACGTCCAGTAGCCGGACTCGAACCCGCGACCTCTCGGTTACAAGTCTAGTATCCGACCAAATGGACCACATATAGTATATTCAAATACCCTCTAATGTGTTTTACAGACAGAAGAGCGAATTGCAAGTGTGGCAATGTGCTGTCCGGGCTATAAAATCAAGGATGTGGGTTGTGTTCCCATTTGTCCAAACGGAAAGACTGGATCCGATTGTTCGTTGGGTAAGTAACAAATAGTCGTTCAAAAATACTTATTACATTGCCAATATAAATTACTTTTATTACGGCGACAATGCGGGAAATGAAAAGAAATCGAACCCCATATAAAAAATTATCTCCCGAGACAAAAAAATGTGTTTTATTTTTCATTTCCCCACATTGTCGACATAGTAAAAGTTGTTTATATTGACGAGCCGGACAACTTTTCTGAGTATTGCTCGTGGTCCTATTACTCTGTTTACTTACATAAACAAAAAATGTCTAGAGATAATGCCCTTTTTTTCATACAAACATCATTCGCTGATGAAAGCATTCTGTTATCACTTCTAAATGCAACTGTTAGTGCTGCATTACGTACTTATTGTTGTACGAATGATGAGGAATCATATGAATGTACAGCTACGATAAAAAGATCAAACACTAATAAAGAAGAATCCGCGAGTCATAATACTAAGTTCGTTCATTTGACGTCACAAATGAAATCTGTGAGTGTAACTATGTTTAATCTATCTTCTATCAATCTATACTATAATAAAACTGTTTGGGAGCAAAACTGTACATTGATTTTTTTATAAGAAATCCAAGTTGTCGTCACAGAAGCCGAGTTTCATATTTTTGGAATAAATGTCTGTCTGTCTGTTTGTCCGTGAACCACGTCAAAGCGGCTGGACAGATTTGGTAGATATTTGGCACGCAGATAGCTTATACACTGGAATAACATTTAGGCTATTTTAGACAAAACAACGTTTATCGGGTCAGCTAGTCTCTACAATAAGTGCCCACTGCTGTCTGCTGTTTTTTTTTTCAAAAACAAAATTATTGACAAGTGAACGGTGAACATGACCAGTGAGATACCTACAATTTCACATCCATGGACGATTCAATGTGAGACAAAAGAGGCACTGTTTCATATTTTCACACTTTCAGAGCCCGTTATCTAAAAAAAACATGAAGTACTAGTATATTACTGTCTTTAAATTGCATCTTTCAAATTCCTGACAGTCGGTGGAAATATTTTCTGTTAAATTATTATCTCCTTTCTTGTCTTACCTTCAGATTGTCCGCCCAACAAATGGGGACCCAACTGCGTCAAGGATTGCAAGGAGTGTGCGAACGATGTAGTTTGCTCTCCTGTTACGGGGACGTGCCAGTGCCCTGAAGGATGGAAAGGTGAGAGGTGGGTTCCGCGCAATATTCTTCACTTTATAGCAATAAGTTTCAAAATATTATGTTTGGAATGTCATAACCTTAAATTGTACCTGATGCACATAAAAATTGTTCTTACGAATTACTAATCATATATTTTCTCCTACTTCCAGGTGTGAAATTCGCATGGTAACCACAACTACTAAACCCAAAGAGCTATTAACCACACAAAAAACTACAACTTCTGTGCCTAGTACGTCTACAACAACTGAAATACCAGTCACGACTTCAGTTGGTACTACAACATTACAAACAGTAAAACAAAGTACTAAGTCAACTGAAAGTTCCAAGATTGACCACAAAACAGACGAGGTGAAAATAATAACGCTGAAACCAATTACGGAAACAACGACCAAAGCCTCCGTTTACTACAAAGTACCTGTCACATACACAAGAGCCCACGTACCAGTTCTAGCTAAGCCAGATATTAAAACATCTTCGCCTAAAAATATTCAGACAGTAGCAACAAATTCGACAATATCTGCTGAGGTGGTAAGAAATACAACCAATGGAACATCCGATACGACCGAAAAACCCGAAACAACGAGAAAACCGCTTGGAACAACTAAAGTATTTCCAACCACAATCAAATTTAAGCCCAAAGAGATATGGATACGACCAGCCCAAAAAGGTGAATCAACTGTGACTGAAACTAAAATTAAATCATTAGATTTTTCGTCTATGAGGCATAGAAATATCACCAAAAAAGAGCCCTTTCACGGATCAACCACACCTAAAACCATAATTGTTTCCATAATACCCACATCTGTGACTTATCCGTATAAAAAGGCTACACCTTCCACAAGTCATGAGACCTCAGGCAATACAATTTCAATTTTACGATCACGATTCGTAGAATCTTCTACAACATCAATAATTAGAATCCCATCACCTACATCAAGTACTATTCAAACATTGGGCACTACGATTAGCCTTGATATAATCAATAGTCCAAATAAGAATATTCAGACTGAATTTACTTCTGTTAAACCTAGTACTACCGAACATTTGAAAGAAAATGAAAATGCACTTACTTCAAGCACAACTAATAGCATGCTAAGCACGAGCAATAAAAATATTTTACTTAAGAATGACGAAGTAACAAAACCAAATATAGCAAGAACTAATAGCACCATAAGCACAACAACTAAACTTGAAAATGTGGACTCCATTGGCACTACTACCCTCAAAACTAAAAATATCGAACGTGTAAAACTGTCCTCTTCACATCTATTGGAGAAACTAACAACAGATCTTCCAAGCACGGCACCAATGACACCATACCAGACAACGAATTCTATTCTAACATCAACTGTCGAACATACTAAAACGAATCCAGTAAGAATAAAAAAAACTACTCTCGCAGCAAAAATAACAACGGAACATAACAAAAATGAAGACGGATTTGATATTTTGACAGAGCCGGAGCACATAACTGCTGTTATAGGAGAGAAGTCCAAAGACAGAACGTCGTCAGATCTACTTACTGTTGTAAGCATAGCTGGTGGAGTTATGATGGCTGTCATAACAGTTGCTGTAATCATAGTGATGGTGGAACGATGTAGGAAACCAAGATACGATGATGTCCGGAAAGTAGACGACGTAAGAATTAACGTGGTGATGGGTGATGATCATTCGTCACCGCCGCCGTATGTGAGGAGCATACTTCACATGCCGCTACCTGGTAAGAATACATTATTTATTACATACAGTAATTAATAAACTCACATCTGTTGTCCGTGGAGCTAAAATATCGCTAGGTTTATGTGTAGACAAATTTGGATTTTTCTGTATAATATTTAATAAAACGCTTCTACTTATTCAAATTGCGTTTAAGGATTATACCTACTACCTGTTACACATACAGCATACTATTATTAGGTGTAGGTAAATCTAGTCTATCTATGCCTTTGATGTGTTTTTTTTCTACAAAATCGCAGATCTGAGTGGGATTCATGATCCGTCTGTAAAAGCGTTTCTGTTTTTACAAACGCATTATGAATTATTTTAAAGCTCAAGAACATGCCCTTAGTATTAACTCCGCTGCACTCTTCTCCAACTTTTGCTGAGCTTATTGCTTATTGGGGACCATAATGTTGTAGGTGCTACCTACTATTTTTTTATAGTCTACTGCACTTACCTTTGGGAAACGCAATAAATTATTAAGTAGTTAGGTATAATATTATTCAGTAAAGGGGCAGCATAAGGTGATCGATATGACCAAGCGGTACTAGCTTTTTTCCTAATAGGTACCTTGTCAAACTTTTCTGCGGAATAATGCATTAGTTGTCTGAAATTATAAGTAATGTTTAGGTACTTATTTCAAACTTCGTCAAACTAGGGTAGGCACGTGCCAAAAGATCCTTGTCGTACCTACCTAATAAAAGTTATAAACATTTTTATAGAAGCAAAGACTAGGATCATTTGGCGTGCGAGTATTGAACAATTAATGTATTTTCCCGTCACATCTCTATTTCTTCCTTTATTGTTAATTATTTTTTATTTATCTAATATAACAAAACTAGACTGGCTTAAATTGGGTAGCTAAATGTTTGCCCAACGCCAGATGTGTATCTTGTCCAGCCTGTCCCTTGCATAAATTTAGCTATTTTAACTTTTTCTAAATAAACGCTACACATAATCCGAATATAAGATGACCAAAAGTGCAATAAATTGGATGGTTGTATATCTCACTTAGATAGGATAGTCACATCATACAACAGACATGTTCGCCCACGATGTTCACATCGGCCCATAGCTCAGTTGGGTTAGGAAGCGTGTGCCTATATTCACGGGCCAGAAGGTCAGACGGGTTTCGATCCCTCATTTGGGCTCACATGTGTTTTTTTTTTTGTAAAATATTCTCCCTCATTAAATATAGTATTCGTTATCAAGAATACGACCCAACAATTCGAAAAAGTGTCACTATCAAACCAGATTTCAAACACTTTATGATTGGAAATTTAAAATCAATTTTTATGAGGCCAGTCGTTTGTGTGCGTAAGTTATCGCCTTATTATGATCGAAAAAAATTTTCGGGGTACCTACTTTTATCGTTTTTGTTACCTATAAATATTATTTCTTTTATTCTGATAATTCTCTTAACTGAATTTGTTCTTTAGTTTCCAGGAATTTTGGAATGCATTACGATCATGTAACTACGCAGATAGCAGCGATCTGATGACTTCTATTAGTGACAACTGAGTGTGCTCCATAGCTGCCGATCTACGGCAAGCACCCGTCGGAACGTCTTGCTCGAGGTCAACATCTCTCTGACAACATTACTCGGCTATGAAGCGCTCAGATGGCGAAGCGCAATTTTGCACGAAATGATTCTCCCGTACTTCTTTCTGACCCTCTTTATGCTCAAGATACCATATCATGGGCCATCCTCTCAGCAACATGCAGTATGAAGTTATGAATGATAAGCAGCAGCGGTGAGGC